>APFE031298052.1:0-13208 GCA_000404065.3 Pinus taeda | reverse complement strand
GCACAATACTTGCTAAGGTTTTGCAAATGGGGTAGCAAGCTAAGTGGGCTTGATTGTGGGGAAAAACTCCACAGTTAAGCACGCTTGAGCCGGAGGAGATCTGGGATGGGTGACCTCCTGTGAAGTCCTGGTTACCAGGTGCAAGCCCCGGAAGTGATGATTGATGCAATGTGATTCGTTCTCCGCTTTTCACTAGTTTCAATCCCACTTCTTCACCCCTATGAGCATCACTCGATGCAATGAGTGCTAAGTGAACTATTCAAAAATCATGAGAAATTAGTCAGTTACGACTACATCTCATGGAAATGGTCATATGTGAATGACTTACCTAACGCAGTTGAATCCCAAAATGATATCTAACATATGCTTGTTCTATAATTTTCCCTTTGTGCAAACCTATCGCTATGTTTTAGCGAGCCTAGCAACAGTGAAACTCACTCTTGTCTGTAATGGACAAGTTTGTCGCTATTGTTTTAATGAGTTTAACAACAAATATAACTCAGTCCTTTTCAATTTTAGAGAGTCTGAAAAGAGATGGAAAGGAAACTCCAGTAATACTTTTTCGTAGCATAATCCCTTAAGTTTGAAAAAGTATAAAATAATACGAAAGGGATGACTTTTCTGATCACTTTAATGAGCCAAAAAAGACAAGCACTTGATCGTTTTGTGTAATGATCCCTCAAGTCCAAAAAGATTAAAATCTAGAGGAGGGATGGCACTTCCAATCACTTTAACGAGCTAGAGAGGCCAATTGCTCGGCGATCTTTTTATACTTTACGAGTCTAAAAAGAGCTTAAAAGAGACTCGTCTTTGAGGAACAAGTGATATTTTCAGGTAGCAGTTGGTTCCAGGTAAGGTTTGGAACTTTTCAATCACGACAGTGTAAAGAAGGTGGCTAATAGAATCACTCGTTGTAGTTCTTCCTCAAAAGGGTAAACAATCAAGTGGAGGCAGATGATCAGCTAAAAAGTGGAGGTGATGGTAAGAACACGACCAAGTCTTAAAAGTTGATAGTAATGTGATCAAAAAGATTATTTACCAACAGTAGGTTCATTTTTTAATGAAATTGAACTCTGGGGGAACATATGCTCATAACTTAGTTTATTTTTTAATGAGCCTGAACTTCACATAAACCTGCTCGTGGGTGGGTTCATTTTTTAATGAGCTTGAACTCTGGGGGAACATATGCTCATCACTAGGTTTATTTTTTAACGAGCTTGAACTTGCGTAAACCTGCTCATGTTTCCTTCTTATGTAAGCTAGGAATGACCAAACTATAAAGCTAAAAAGCTAAAAACGCTAAAAAGCTAAAAAATGAAATTGGTTGCTTTTTCTTGCATAAAAAGGTTTACATGCCCCCAACATAAAAAAGTCTTCAATAACCATATGGAAACTTACTGTGGTTAAGCAGGATGATTTTCTGTCAATACTTAGACAAAACACTTCCTACACTTTATCCGCCAAATAGACAAAGGTGAAAGGTCACTAGGACCGATCACATAACTTACAGGGAAACTTATCTCTACAGCTGGGTTTGTCCATAAAATAGACAAGGCTGCATGCCCCCAAGCTTCGTTACATTCACCAGACTACTCGTGGTAATTAGGTGGATGGAATGAAGGTTCCTTTATGAGATTAAGTGAAAGACTCGACTTGGAACTTTTCTCAGCCTTGTTTCATTTTTTAACGACTTTGACACAAGACAAGGAATTCTGCTCAGATCCTTGGTTTCATTTTTTAACGGGGTTGACAGCAGTCAACGAACTATCCTCTCACAACCTTTGATCACAACTCATCAGGGGTCATGAAGGAAAGATCTTGTTGCAATGCCCTCAGTACATAATGTACAACATCACTGAATTGATCGTCAAATGATGTAGGTATGGTAGGGCTTGGGGGCAATACCTCATGATGATCCACACTATCAAAATGGTCAGAGTTCTTCTTAAGCTTTGATGATGTAGAAGATATCATATGACAGGTTTCCATCGTGGCCACTTCCGCCAGATTTCTTGGAGGCGATAGGGCAAAAGTACCCATTCAGGCGAGGTCTTTTAGGAGACCTACTCCAATATTTTGAAGTGATTAAGAACTTCCATGGATCAATGGAATGCTTCCAGTAACTTGTGAACTGTTGGGGAAAAAGGTTAGATGGTCTACAATTGTAATTCCACCTTGAAAGGGGAATGCAATCTTTCTAAAATATGTTGACACAATGGCGGCCATAGCATAAATCCAGGGCCTGCCTAGTAGGATATTATAGTCAAGGTTTCCATCAATGACCCCGACTTCAATTTCTACTGTCTTGCACCCCAGTTTGACTTGCAAGTTAATTATTATCCCATAAGACGTGTATGTTCTACCATCGAATTCTTTTAATTTTGTTGATGATCGTGACAAGGGTGGCGAGCCTAAAGTTTTCCAGCAACTCATTGACATAATGCAGGTAGATGCCCCCTCATTAATGATTGTTCGATGAACAATTTTGTTGAGGGATTTTACCTGTATAAGGAAAGAGAGCTGTGCTAATAACAAATCCTGCTTTCGAGAGGGGCAATTTTGCAGTACTTCAAGCATCAACATAACAGATGGCAATTGGGCCAGATCCTCCACTATATTATAATTATGTTCTGCTCGAGCACGAGGATTAAATTTTGATTTATGTACCACTCCCTTTGGTGGTTTTATAGTTAATTTAGGAATGATTGGTGGAACAACTTTTGGTGAACTTGTTGTCGAACTACAGGGTTGATCTGTATCCTTGTTGTTCGATGACTATGGATTTCCATAATCTTCATTCCTTATTGATATCAAACATATCGGCGACACTGAAATGGATTGGTAGAGTAAACCCCAACAATGATGGTACGAAAGACCAATGTTGATGTGGTGAACGGAATAACCCAACCCGACTCAATCATGGTGATGGAGTGAAAATGTCATGTTCAAGAGCGATCTGCTACCAATGAAGTTCTTCAAGTTTTCTTCCCAATTTTTCCCTAGTCATTGCTAACCAGTACCTCTTTATTTTTTTCAAGCTTGAGGAGGATAACATATGCTTGTTCTATAATTTTCCCTTTGGGAAAACTTGTCACTATGTTTTAACGATCCTAGCGACAGTGAAACTCGCTCTTGTCTGTAATGGACAAGTTTGTCGCTATTGTTTTAATGAGTTTAATGACAAAGATAACTCGGTCCTTTTCAATTTTACAGAATCTAAAAAGGGACAAAAAGGAAACTCCAGTAATCCTTTTTCGTAGCATAATCCCTTGAGTCTGAAAATGTATAAAATGATACGAAAGGGATGACTTTTCCGATCACTTTAATGAGCCGAAAAATACAAGTGCTCGATTTTTTTTGTAATGATCCCTTAGTTCCAAAAAGATTAAAATCTAGAGGAGGGATGGCACTTCCAATGACTTTAATGAGCTGGAGAGGCCAATATCTCAGCAACATTTTTATGTTTTACAAGTCTAAAAAGAGCTTAAAAGAGACTCGTCTTTGAGGAACAAGTGATATTTTCGGGTAGCAGCTGCTTCCAGGTGAGATTTAGAACTTTTCAATCACGACAATGTAAAGAAAGCGGCTAACAGAATCACTCTGCGCAGTTGTTACTCAAAAGGGTAAACAATCAAGTGGAGGCGGATGATCGACTAAAAAGTGGAGGTGATGGTAAGAACACGACCAAGGCTCAAAAGCTGATAGTAATGCGATCACAAAGGTTATTTGCCGGAAGTGGGTTCATTTTTTAATGAGCTTAAACTCTGGGGGAACATATGCTCATAGCTAGGTTTATTTTTTAACGAGCTTGAACTTTGCGGAAACATTGCTCGTGGGTGGGTTCATTTTTTAATGAGCTTGAACTCTGGGGAACATATGCTCATTGCTAGGTTTATTTTTTAATGAGCTTTAACTTGACGTAAACCTGCTCGTGTTTCCTTTCTATGTAAGCTAGGAATGACCAAACTATAAAGCTAAAAAGCTAAAAACGCTAAAAAGCTAAAAAATGAAATTGGTTGCTTTTGCTTACATAAAAAAGTTTGCATGCCCCCAACATAAAAAATTCTTCAGTAACCATATGGAAACTTACGATGGTTATACAGGTAGATGCCCCCTCATCAATGATCGTTCGATGAACAATTTTGTTGAGGGATTTTACCTATATAAGGAAAGCGAGCCATGCCGGTAATTGAGATTCGTATCCTTTATGATTGAAGGCCACTAGATTGGAATCTGCTAGATAAATCCCACCTATTGTTGATATCAAAGCATCATTTTGCTATTTTGGGATGGATAGCATAAGCACTTGTGATGGGGAAGCACGATCACTAGCAACCAGGTTTGTTTCTGGGCTTCGAAACGGATTAGTCAACACCACTGGGGTATTTGAAGCTTTTAAAAATTTCATATCCTCAGCTTTATGTACAATCTTTCATGAAATGCTCGTCATCGCATATTTAACATGGATAACGAGGTTTATTTTTCCTAGTAGGGTTTCCAGAAGATTTTTCAGGAATCGAATCTTCCTGTTTCTTATTTTTGTTTTTCCCTTTCTCCTTGCCCCCTGGTTGCTTCAGTTATTTTCCTTTGTCAAACGACACAACATTAACCTCTGAGGTAGGAAGTTTGTCATTTGCTTTTTTGCTAGAAACTGCAAGGGCTTTACCAGATGGGGCCTTTGCAATTTGCGTACTTGAGGTGCCAATCATGCCGTCACCGGCATGAGTGTCCCTGTTCGATTTATGAGGATGAGGAACCAAAAACTCTGGTCTAGGACCATCAGGAATTTTATTGTAGAGTGTGCCAAATTAAGTACAAATCAAGTCTAAATATTGTGCATGAGCAATCACTTGCTCTTCAGTGACAACTCCTCCCTTGGCCACATCTTCTATAATAGAAGGTAACAATGACTTAATAAACCATTCAACTAACAACTGATCAGCAACATATGTCTTTACCATTCTACGACGACGTCACCATTCATGAATATGATCAGATATGTGAGTGGCTGTCCTCTACTTAAAATTGGTAAGAAGCTCCGTTCCTATTTCATACCTTATGGGTAACTGAAAATGGGTTAAAAAGGTGGTGGCAAGGGCACTGAAGTTATCGAATGAAGCTCTAGGAAATTCGATGTACCATTTCGCTACCGGACCAGTTAACATTCGCTAAAAAAGGTGAAGCCTAATCGAATCATCATTGAGGGTGTTGGGCGAACACCACAGATGAAAGGTCATCACATGATTCGATGCATCTTCAACTGAATTTCCATTGAATCTAGAAATATCTTACGAAAGTTTATGACGAATCGTTGGCCACCAAGGGGCGTAAGCAATTGGATCATTTGTTAGCTGATTCAGATTTGGTAATTCTAAAGTTGCTGCTACGGAAGGAAACTATTGATTCAGGTTTGGTGAAGCATACCCATGATAAGATGGGATTACCTGAGCAGTGGAATTTTACATACCAGCATAATGTATTTGATGCTGATAACTTTGATAAGGTTGATGGGCATAACCATTATAATATGATTGACAGTAACCGTTTTGAATATACGGCTGCCCATTACTCGCAAAGTTTTGTTGCTCAGGTCTTCAGTAAGCTTGCTGGAATTGCAGTTGTTGATATTGCACTAGCCATGGCTGTGAGACTGTTCGAGTCTGAGTTGCTTCAGTTAAGGAGCCACTAATCGACGATTGTGATTAAGTCGTTGAGACAAGAGGCTGTTGTATTATGACCTGAGAGACTGGAGGTTGACATAAAATAGGTTGTGCTTGAACTTGCGACACCGTCACAATAGCCGATGTAGTGGGAATGTTTGACACAGGTTGACTTTGTTGTATTGAATATACAACTCTTGGCTGTTGAGGTAATATTGGCACCCAACCACTGGATGCAATTCCAGCTTGACTCGAATTCTGTTGTGAACTCTCATATGGTTGTTCTCCCAGAGGGAACAATGAAAAGGCATACTGCCCCCCATATGGCAGTAAACCAGTGTTCAAAGGGAAGATTTGCCTTTGGAGACCAGACTGCCCAAATTGATACTGTTGTGAAGGTTTGCTGAGACTCAACATAAGAAATTCTAGATAAGGTTCCAAATGAACAAATAGGAACAGACCATACTGTCGAAACATTCCCTGGGTGGACTCCATCTAGTGGTTGAGAACTAGTTGGGATAGATGGTATACCAGTGAACATTGTCGGAGTAGCAGTAGGAAGTTTTGCTACTATTGTATTAGATGACACAATCCTAGATTTTGATGGTTGTTCAGACATATCGAGTCTATCCAAAGTATTTCCTAGTGATTAGAGAGGAACATGCGATGAACTAAAATTTTTGATATAAGGATATAGGTGGATCCTAGTTCCAAAATGCAATGGGGTACTGGATGGAAGATCCTCCACAATATCTTCTATAGCAATCAGTCTAGGTGGAAGAGGTAGATCGTCAAGTCCATAAAATATTTCCGGTGCCGAAGAAGGTATAGACTCTACAGCGACTAATGCTAGAGGGGCGACACATTCTGAATCAGCCCTAGATGGAGTTGGTTCAGGAATAGAAGTGTTTACCGTTACACTAGGATCAGTTCTAATGTCCTCTTGTAACTGCGGAACTTCTTCTGTAGAGGTAGGGATACCAAAAATAATTGGAGTAACTGGAATCTCTGATGATGTTGAAACACAAGTTCCAAATAAGCCAGGAGACTTTGACCCAGTTAAACAATATTGCTTGGCCTGGAATGGTTTCGTTTCTAGAGTCAAAGACGGTTGATTCATTAGTCTCCACGAACGATGGGGTTTTGATTGACTTTCTTCCACAATTGCGGATTACTTGATTAACTCAAAATAAAAAGGGGAAAATGTTATTCTGAATTAAATGAATTTTATGACGCTTTGACACAACTTGCTTTTTCAATTTTAAAGAGTCGAGAAAAAGCTAAAGATGACTCTAGTCGCCTTCGACTTTTAATGAGCCTGAAGTGACAAGTGCTCAGATGGACCTTTTCTTTTAAGGAGTCTGAAAAGGAATGGAAGTGACTACTCTGGAAATCTAAACAGAGGGATTACCAAACCAATCACAAAACTGCAGAATACTTTTTAGGTATGGCAGTCAATCTTCCCGAACGCTATGTTTAGTGCATTGCGATCGATAGGACGACAGACATGGATTCCTAAGGATAAAGGATATAGCCTATTGTGGTCTCCCAATATATACTCGATGATACATGGGAGCAAAATTCTGTACTGGCACTTGTCATATCAAGGAGGAGGAATCACCCAACCTACAATAAAAACGATAGTTACCAGGCTTTACGACACTGGAATATGTCTCTAGCCTAGACTTCCAGATGATGTGCGTTAGGTTCCAAAGCGTTTTTAAGTTCATTGAAATTTATTTTACAGTTGATCTTTCTTAAGAAGTTTTCCTTTAAGGTTCACCGTGTCATGTAGATATACAATTCCTAAATATGCAATTTAAGATGATAAACAATTGTTTACTTTCTTTTTGCAATGAAAATCCTAGCTACTAAGGAAAGAGAAGTAAAATCCTTTCAACATAGAGCAGAGAGCACACACTAAGATGCACTGTCCTAAATCAATTTCCACGTGCAGTCTAAATGCAAATGCACATGCATGTATTTGTTTTTCAGTTTCCTTAATGTGAGAATGACAAAAAGAAAACTAAGTACAGATCTGAACTATCTTTTCTCAAAGAGATACTTTAGCAATTTCTTATTCAAAAACGAAAGGAAGACTAAGATGACACTTTCAATTTCGACTTGAAAACTGCTTTCGACACTTCATAGAATTGATGATTCAAATCAAATACAATAGAAAAAGTGTAATCAACTATCTAAAAGAGGAAGACTTTACGACACTCTTTTCTTTGACTGAAAATGACACTTGGGACACTTTCAAATCAAAAGACGACAGTTCAATTAAGCTACTTTGTGCAAAGGAGGTCTGTAAATGATAAAAAATACATAAAAAACATTCACAATTCCTTATCAATGGAGGTTGAATAATGCAAAGGAAGAGAGTTTCAATAATGATGTATTGATCATAGACAGCAAAACTACTGAATAAAGCTGAAGACAATGAAGAGAAAACCAAAATCTGGAAGCAGAAACAGTCTCACCAAATCATCGCAGCTGTAACACAGGGAAACATGGATGCATATCACCTGCAACACACGAGAGGTGCGATGCATCCAAGTTGCCAGTGAGAAACAGTGCGATGGTCGAGGGATGAGATTGAGCTTGGTTTTTGCTCATAGTTTGCAGCTTAGTTCAGGGATTTAGGCTGAGCTAATGACAGGCAGTAAACACAAAGCATAGGGGCTGATCTAATGAATTTATTTGAGCTATCACCAGGGCAATTAGGATGTTTGCAAGTTAGATGTTTAGTTCATAAACTAACTCGGAGATTGATTGAAGTAGCATTGATCTACTTTGCATTTGCATAGCAAAAGCAGTTCGAAGGCTAGCTAGCTTAACTTTAGGCTCTGTCGGTAGTTTATAAAGAAAACAACAGTAACTAACAATCACACTATTCGCTCCCCAGTGGAGTCGCCATTTTGTTATCAGGAAAACTAGTGTCCATTCGGAGCTGCTAGTCCCACTAAGACGAGTAGCTATCTTAGAAACAAACAAACTAAAGTTACTTGTGTTTTCCTTTATGAGAGATACATGAGAGAGAAGCAGAGAGTACCAACCTCAATCTTTCGCTTGGCTCCTTCCTTACTTGTCCTCCTTCAAAAAACACCTGTAGAGTCAAAGCAGCATAATACCATCAAAGCATAGAGATCTATAACCATAAAAAATATAGGATCAGATGTATATTAACCATAAAAATGCATATATCAATACAAGATTCAGAAATATACAAGAATATGGAGGAAAACTCAAATAGCTTTATTGATAGAAGTAGTAGAAGAGAGGATTACAACCAAGCTATCTCATCCAGTGCCATCCTCCCAGCATGAAATCCCTCTTCACCTCATGAAAATCTTAGATCACCCAACAATACAATGTTTCACAGAGAAACCAACAACACTTCCTTACAAAATACAAAATTACAACCCTTTGGATCTCTAGGATGAGGGATGCATATATAGATATTTGCAGGTGGGTGAGTCAGCTTCTGGGATTTTCATTAGTGTCATTTCTCTAATAGTTCTTGGTTCCACTTGGAGATTTCATGATCTCTTACTCATCCCTGGGTGAATTCAGAGAGGCAAGTGTCAAATGGGTAGTTTCTAGAAGATTCTCTAGGTTTCCACCTAGCCAACTACCTCTACCATTTGTCTACTCTCGCTCATTGCACCCTACAGAGGTACTTTTCAGTATGCATCACACTTTTTTCATGTAGCAGGTGAGATGCATCGCACCCTTAGCACTGAGAAGTCTGTATGGTCCAGTTTTGACCAGTTCTGAGTAGTTTTTCAGGGGCAACTTCTTGGAGATGATGTGATCAGCTGACCTTGTTCCTTTAGGGTATGAAACAACACTTTTAGGGGCTTAGAAGCCCTTGGTTTATGGACATATGAGATTGGGGTTGTAGTGCCCAAATATGTCTATAACAGTCTTCCAGGGCTCCATTAATTTATGGGAGACTTCTTGCTACATCTCCCGCCGTAGAGTCTTCTTGTAACTGAGAAATCTGATCCGCTCCTCTATGTTGTGGATAGTTCTTGATATAATGTCAGCCCCCACATCATTAACATTGCACAGGGGTCCTACTAGCCAATTCCACTCAACTTTTCTCAGTTGCTCCTGTGTTCCAGCTTCGCCTGGTATTTTAAATCTGTGTTGATTTTTATTAAGATTTATGTTATTCTATCCTTTATAAAATCATTTTCTACCAAAACCTTTGTTCCCTTTCTGATTGGAAACAAATTTATTTACTTTCTTATCATTCCACTTTTTGCTTATGTCTCCTTTTGGTCTATTCTACTAATAGCAAATTTGTGCCTTATGGATCACCTCATCCATGGTCTTTGGGTTATCAAATTCCAGTCATTCCTTCATAGATAGAGGTAAGTTGTTGATGAATCATTGTACCTTTTCCTTCTCTTCATGTATATATGGCACGTATCGTAGTAATGAAGTAAACTTTGTTATGAATACGTCCATGGACATTTGTCCTAGTCAAAGATCATGAAATTCCTTAGATTTTTCATCTTAGAATCTTTCTATTAAGTACATTTCTTTAAAATATCTTTGGAATTTTTCCGAGGTGATACTTTCTTCATCCACTCCTCGTATCGTCTTTACCTCTTCCCACCACAACATGGCCTTTCCTTGTAGTTGAAAAATAGCCAAACGAGCCTTCAAGTTTTGATCATACTCGTATAGCTAGAAATATTTATTAATATTTATGAGCCATGCTTTAGCTGCCTCTTACTGCTCCCCATCAAAGAGAGGGGGTTTAATCTTTCCAAACTCACCTTGTAGTTTTACTTTCTACCCCTTTTGTGTTCTATGATTGGACACATCATCTGATTCCTCTTCACCACCACCAGCTTCTACGTATTCAATTTGGAATTCTTGTTCCCCTGAGGCATCTCTATGTTCAGGGCTGGGAATTTGGGGCCGATTATTTTGTCTATCCGATAGACTCTTCATAATTTTTTCTTATTCCTGCATTAATCTCTTTTTATCTACCTGTAGTCAGGCCATTTCATCCTTTAATTCTTATACTGTCTCCCTAATATCTGTGCTAATGTTTTGTGGTTTGTTACCCAGCTGTACCCACACTTTAGGATTGCCCTCCTGAAATGGTCTAAGTGGCAGATTTCCTATCCTCCTCAGAATAGCTACTCCTGCTTCCAATGTGTATTTCAAAGAATTTTTATTACTTCCTTGATCCTAGAGGTCTCATTTTAGCAACCCGAGTTTTATCTGATACCATATGTCACACACCCATAATTAAGAATCACTGAGTAAAAGAAAGATATTTTTTTTTAATATTCAAAATTAAAAATACTTACCATCATCAATTGTGAACTCAATCAATCACATAAATATCATTATGATCTAGATACATTAAGCTCAGAGTATTTAATTATTTTCTTTTCTGTGTATGGTTAAATATTCCTTGTAACCTTGGGACTGTAAAAGTGGTTGCTATGTCGTGTTTAATGTATAAAGATTTTTTGATCTTAAATGTATCGATGGCTATGTCGTAATGCCTTCAGCTTGGTGACATAATTCTAATTAAATGCATATTCATCGTATCTTCTTCCACTGTACAATTCCCTTATGTTTTTCATTAAGTTGGTCTAGACACCTGCCTAAGGATCCGGGGCCATTCCTTAGCGAGGGTTTGATAGAGTCTACAGCTGGTAGATCATTGCTTGGTTGACTGAGCCAAAATCTACGGTCCTTGTTGCAGCTGGACATCCGATGGTGGTGGTAGAGATGTTAAGTCAAAATCAGGTGCGAGCTGGGGTTTTTCCTGTTGACACTTTGTTGTGGAGGGTTTATGCTTTCACCTCTAGCAGAGAGGGTTTCTTCGAGTGCTCTGCCTCCATCTTCCGACATAAGGTTCTCATTGAGTAATTCTCGGTTCTTTCATTATGTTGTATCTCGAAAGGATTAGCTACACTGGTGAAACCTCACCATTCTCGTCGTTTCCTTTTTCTTTGTGTTCGCAACCGACTCTGATATGGTGGAAGTGGTACATTGCATGCTGGAGAAGATCTATGACAAGCTGAAATTGTCCAATGGCTTCCCAAGTATGAGTTACTAGAATTTCCTATGTTTTTCAGGTGTTTGATTTGTTTTGTTTTGCTAAAACCCTGACTTGTGCTTCCTATTATTTCTGCCAGGGTTTGAGGACTTTGATCCTGGAGGCTTCCACCCGGCAGGTGATTCTCCAATGCTATCTCTCAGCCTTATCTGAGTATGAGGCATGGTGTACTTGGTTCCAGTTCTTGTTTTGTCTTCTTGGCGGGTTTGTGTGTAGTTTGAGTCCTGGTTTTCAACATTACTCGACTAGTCGTAAAATTTCTTAGAGAAGCATCACTTGTTTTACTTTTTAATTATGAGAACCCTCTTTTATGAGGCTCTCGGGTCCATCCACTGAGTCTTCTGGCTAGGGATGGCAATGAGGGTTTGTTCAGTTGCAAGTCTGGATGACCATACCTAGAAGGTTAAGGGTCGTATTCGATTAGTAGATGTGCTCGCTTCTATTCACAGTCATTGTTTTTCTTTCTTTAGAGGAGATGAGGAACTCTCTCTTGGTAGTCTCTATCTATACATTTTATAACTATCAATATAAAAGCACAAATTCTTCCTATGCATTTGATGGAATTTATTTTATACTTGTAAATATTTCTTCCATGATATATGCTATAAAATTATGGAATTTCTCATCCGAGAGCTCTGTTGCAATGCTGTAATTGTATGAGAATTCTTCAAGAGGTACAGTCTTCATCTTTTAATTTCTTGAATTAGGGTTTAGTCTATAATTAAGGTATGGTTTTTTGTGCTCTGTTTTCCCCTTTTTTGTGTTTAAAAGTTACAGAGGCACGCATATATAACATATCTCTAAAGCTTGTAGGTGGCTGAAATTTCCCTGCTATTCTTCTTTACTGCTAATGATTTATGTAGCTTTGTTCTCTTGTTTCCAACTCTTTAGTTGGTGCATTATTACTTGTCTTCTAATGGGAATTGTCAAATATTAGGCTTAGCTTACTACATTCAAAATCTGGAAAACTGTATACTTTTCGCCTTGTAATTACTTACTCTCCTATGATGGGTAAAAATTTTACATTTTTAGAAATAATAGAATTGTATGTAGTTTCCTTTCTTGTGCTAAAATGTACATAATTTACTAGTACAGTTGCTTTTAAACTTATGATATAGCCTACAAAAAATTGGATATATTCTATGGTGTTTTCAACTATGACAAGGTTATTCTCTAGTTATTCCATTTCACCAGGATTTTTGCATACTAAGTGCTTTAAGAATAATTTAATGAAATTCATATATACAAGCTGACCTAGTGTAATCAATTAAAATTACTATCTACAGTCATAATTTAACTTTGACAAAATTAAGAAAAATCATTGTCTCATACAAATCTATTAACACTATACATGATACTCTTCCATAATATTACTTATCTGGATATCTGATCATTCATAATTCATTAACTCAACTTGGCTCCCAAACTTGAGACCTATGCCACAACGCCTT
>APFE031298050.1:15728-35341 GCA_000404065.3 Pinus taeda | reverse complement strand
ATCCATGGGAGAATATGTATTGAATATCCCAATGCTTTCCATTCCAATGGGTGGTGTTGATGTTGTACTAGGAGTTCAATGGCTACAATCCTTGGGTACAATAGCTTTTAATTTTCACGAACTTTTAATGAAATTTTGTGCGGAAGGAAAGGAAGTTGAATTAAGGGGTATTGCAGGTAAACTGAGAAAGATAATCAGATCTAACGGTATGACAAAGCTTCTAAAGAAGGAACAACGAGGTGTCATTACACAGTTATGTTCACTAGAGGTTTCCACATCGAAATCATCTATTTCTCCAAATCTCTAAAAAGTCTTGGACAATCATTCCAAGGTATTTGAGACTCCCAAAGGTCTCCCACCTATTCGTGATCATGATCATGCTATTCATTTGATTCTAGGAAGTGTTCCTCTAAACATTAGGCTGTGCATATATCCCTATGCCCAAAAGAGTGAAATTGAACGTATGGTTGTAGAAATGCTAGAGGATGGTATAAGTCAACCTAGTCAAAGTTCTTTCTTTGCTCCAGTAGTATTGGTGCATAAGAAGTATGGATCATGGTGCATGTGTCTAGATTATAGGGAGCTCAACAAACTCACTATTAAAGACAAATTTCCCATTCATGTCATTGATGAATTATTGGATGAACTGCATGGATCAATTTACTTCACCAAGTTGGATCTTCATTCAGGATATCATCAAATCAGAATGAAGATTGAAGACATTCGAAAACAACATTTAGAACTCATGAGGGTCATTATGAATTTTTGGTCATGCCTTTTGGCCTTACCAATGCACCTTCAACATTTCAAGGTTTGATGAATTCAATTTTCAAACCATTCCTTAGAAAATTTGTTTTAGTATTTTTTGATGATATACTAATCTACAATAAGTCTTGGAAGGATCATGTTGAACATGTTGATAGGGTGCTACAACTATTGCAGGAGAAACAATTATATGCAAAAAAATCCAAATGCTTCTTTAGAGTCCAAGAGGTGGAATATCTGTGTCATATTGTATCTCATGAAGGAGTTAAGGTAGACCCTAGCAAAATTAAAGCCATTAAGGAATGGGAAAGTCCCACATCCATAAAGCATCTGCGAGGATTTCTCGGGTTGACAGGTTATTATCACAAGTTTGTTAAGAATTATGGGAGAATAGCAGCACGTCTAACAACATTATTGAAGAAAGATGCATTTTCATGGACTCCAGAAGCAACAAAGGCCTTCGAACATCTTAAAGAGGCAATGTGCCAAGCACTAGTCTTAGCTATGCTGGACTTCACAAAAACCTTTATTGTGGAATGTGATGCTTCAAGAAATGGAATTGGTGTTGTTTTAATGCAAGATGAAAGATCCATTGCTTTCGAAAGTCATCCAATCAAGGGAAATCATTTACAAAAAGCTATTTATGTGAAGGAAATGTTAGCAATACTATATGCACTTAAAAAATGGAGACCCTACCTAATGGGAAGACACTTTAAGGTAAAAACGGATCATAATAGTCTTAAATACTTTTTAGAACAAAGATTATCCTCTGAAGAGAACAAAAAATGGGTCAAAAATATGTTGGGTTATGACTTTGAAATCATCTACAAAAAAGGGAAGCAAAATGTTGTGGTAGATGCACTCTCAAGAAAGGATGAGGATGTGGAGGCATTATTGTGTGACATTTCTATTATCCAACCAGATTGGATAAACGAAGCACGGGAGGAAAGGAAGACTTGCGAAGAAGTGTGGGCACTCATTCGAAAGGTACAACAAGATCCTAGTACATCTGATACATTTAGCTAGAAAAATGATTTGTTATGGTACAAAGATCACTTATACCTATGTAAGAATTCCCAAATCAAACAAAATATTCTTAAGGAATTGCACACTTCTCCCTTAGGAGGGTACTCAAGATTTTTAAAAACTTACCACCAGGTTATGAAGGATTTTTTTGGGATGGCCTTAAATCAGATATTCAAAAGTTTGTTGCGGAATGTTTGGTTTTTCAACAAAATAAAGTTGAAACAATTAATACCCCAGGTCTATTACAACATTTATCCATTCCAAGCCAACGTTGGGAGGAGGTTTCAATGGATTTTATCACAGGTTTACCCAAGTCTGAAGGAAAGGGTGTCATCATGGTGGTAGTTGACAAACTTACCAAGTACACACTTTTGTGCATTATCACATCCATTTAAAGCAAGTACAGTTTCTACTGCATATATGGAAATAATTCAAAAGCTACATGGAAACCCAAAGATTATTGTAAGCGAAAGAGATCCCATTTTCACTGGAAATGTTTCGACAAAATTATTTTGTTATCTTAGTACTCAGTTAGTTCATATTTCATCTTATCATCCTCAATTTGATGGGCAAACTGAGATTGTAAACAAATGTTTGGAAGGATATCTTCATTCCTTTGTATCTAATAAACATACACAATGGGTCAAGTGGTTTCCTCTAGCTGAATGGTGGTATAACACTTCCTTCCATAATGCAGCAAAATGGTCCCATTTATGGCACTTTATGGATATCATCCACCATCCATCACATCATATTTAAGAGAAAATTCTAAGGTTCAAGCAGTGGAACATCACATAAATCATCAACAACAAGTTCTCCAACTCCTAAAGGATAACCTCACATTGGCGAAAAATAGAATGAAACAACAAGTAGATCAACATAACAGGGAAATAAGTTTTGATGTAGGTGACTGGGTATTCCTATTGATACAACCATATAAACAAACATCCCTCAAGCAAGCTAAGAAGGATAATAAATTATCACCAAAGTATTATGGTCCATACAAGGTGTTCCAAAAGATTGGTACTATGGCATACAAATTGGAACTTCCTGCAGCTTCCTCAGTGCACCCATTTTTCCATGTTTCATGTTTAAAGAAGGTTATAGGTGACAAGCTCTCAGTTCAAACAATATTTCTAGAACTTGATGAGGAAGGAAAAATCATATTGGAACTGGAAGCAGTCACAGAAACAAGAACTCGACAACTGGGAAATCGATCAATTTCAAAGTATCTAATCAAGTGCAAGAACTTATCCACTGAAGATTCCACATGGGAGGATGATAATTTTATACAAAATCATCCAGAACTACTCAAGCATTGCAATGCTTTTCGGAAGGGGAGGGGCATGTTAGACCCATATAATACTAGTGATTCCCCCATTACTATTGTCATTGTATCCCTTATTGTTATTATTGTGCCCCTATTGTCCCCATATTTTTATTAGTATGCCCCATAGAAACCCATTATTGTTATTTTTGTGCCCTTATGTTATTACTATTATGTCGACTTGATTATATTGTGACCCCTTAGACTCTTGTATATAGAAGGGAGGATTAGTCATTTGTATTATCCGATAATTGTTCATTTTTGTAACCTAAAGGAGGTTTCCCCCTCGAAGAGGTTGAATTCCAAGGCATTTATCTATCTTTTCTATCTTTTTGTGAGTTGGTTTCCTAACAGACTCTTTGTGTAGGTGAGAAAAGACATTCTAATTGCATCCTCATCACCTTGGCAACCCCACAAATCTCATTATCATTTATCATCCCGACTTTTAGAAAGCCTCACACTCACTTAGATACCTCTTAGTAGAAAACCCCTTCTGTATCTGACCCTGATAAATTATTTTTCAGGAGATTATGGAAGGAGAAAACTCATACTACCTGTGCTACTGTCATATTATTCTTTGAAGCTTCCTCCTCCATCTCCCAACATGTTGTCATCCACTACTCATATTTTACTCCTAAGGTCCTTACATACCCTGCAGAAGATGATCTAGAGCATAGTGCTCCTCAATCAGAAATCGAAGAGAAAGAAATCTTAGTTAGGAATCCTTTCATCTCATTTCCTCCTCCTCCTGGATTGAAAAAGGTAAAGCTATCCTCAATAATAGCAATATCCACTATACACTCAGTCACACTACTCTCAGTCTAATTACTCCAACCACTATGGTTTTGGCCCAAGTTCCTTCGAAAAATCTCAATCCCCCTCCATTAATCCAGATGGTTGTTCCGAGTTTCTTACTGAATAAATATTCCCCTCTTGATTTACCTCAACCCCTAAGTGCTATGCCGTAGGACTACCTAAATATTTCGCCTAGATTCAATGGGGAAGACGAAAACAATTCACATAGACACATTGAAACCTTTTGTGCCTTTGCTGAGAATCTAAATGTAGAACAACTGGATGTGGTCCTGAGACTCTTTGTGCAATCCCTTGATGGAGAAGCTAGAAAATGGTTTAAATCCATACCCAATGCATCTATCATCACCTGGGAAGAACTCAAAAACTCTTTCACACAAAAGTGGGGTGAAAAGATAGATCATGAGTATGTCCTCACAGAGTTCAATGCTATAAGGAAGAATCTAGAAGAGGATATTTCAGAATTCATAAAAAGGTTCAATAAGTAGTATAATAACCTGCCTATTGAGATAAAACCTCATCAAGTTGCTGCTCATGTGGTATTTATAGGAGCCTTTGAGTCCAAATTTGGCTTTACCCTAAGGGAGAGGAAGTTTGGTACTTTGGACCAACTCCAAGTTGATGCTCTTGAGGTGGAAGTTAATTTAACCTCAGTAGGGAAGTCAAGAGGAAAGAATGAATCTACTAAGAAGAAAAAGGGGAAAGAAGAAACTTTCTCCTCTAATCAAGCTAAAGAATTACTAGATTTGAAGTGGGAGGAAATGGATAAAATCATTAAGATTTTATCTCATAAGGTGTTGAAACTTGAGCTTGAGAACAAGAGTCTCCCAAAACATAATGCTCAAGGTAATAACCGAGGCTATAAACCACAATATTGAACACCACCATTGCAGATACTTCAAAGGGAAAGAAAATATCAACTCAATCAGATCCCTCCTCCCCTATATATAGAATATGATCCAGATGAGCAACTACCAGATAAACACGAGATGCAGGGAAACTTGTATTCCTCCTTATTTGAAGAGAAATAGGAAAACATGGCTCACCATGAGATGTGCCATGATAGAGAAGCAACAACAAATGAGGAGGACATAGGGGATTATCGTAAACAATTTTATGATTTCATGCAAGCACAACTACATCAAAGGTATGATCTCAGGTCTTCAAAAAAGAGGTTGAGGGAACCTGAACAACAAGAGGAAATTTCTCCCCAAGATATTCCCCCAGTGTTAACGGGAAGTTGAACCCTGACTCATCCAAAGTAAAGTATCCTTAAATAAGGAATGCAATAGCTCTGAGGAACACACAGAAGAAAAGGCACCCATTCTAATAAAAGCAACCAGTGACAAAGAAAGAGAGGTAGAGTTGGTAGGCATAGAAAAGGGCTAGTTTGCATTAAATCTCCATAAGGAACTCAAGAAGGTAAAGATCCTTGTTCCCCTAAATGAACTTCTAAAGCAACCCACTTATAAAGCTCAAGTCTCCTAGTTCATGCACCCATCCACTACGTACTGACCCATGACTATTTAAACCTTGAAGAAGAGAGACCAATGGTTGTCTTTGGGCCTCATGTTGAAGAAATTGATCCTTCCATTGAAACCTTCTACGTGACCCTGTTAATTCATGACCTCTTATTGCACAACTGTATGTTGGGACTCTGGAGCCTCTAATAACCTCATTCCCTTAGCCGTAATGGAACAACTTGGCTTGCAGATCACTAGACCCTACAAGGACCTATACTCTGACTCTAAGAGGGTCAAATGCTTGGGAATGATAAAATATATGGTGGTAAACCTGGCTCGAATCCCTGTGAAGAGTGTAGTGATGGACATAGTAGTGGAAGATATCCCCCCTCAGTTCAGCATGCTCCGGTCTAGGTCTTGTTGTTCCAAGTTGGGGGATCTATCAAATTAGATCTAACTTATGCCACTATTCCCACTTTTGGAGGCGAAGAAAGAAGGTTGTAGAGAGAGTCGAGATTTTTCAAAACTGTGACCCCAGCTAAAGGTTCTAAACATTCTCTCATGTATGGAAAATAAAGTGACCTCTCCTACCTATTCCTAGAAGAAGATGAGACCATCTTAGAAGAAACGCAAGTACATTTAACGACCTAGTTAGATGACCAAGACATAGATAAAAACAAATTATGGAAGTTATACTTTGATGGAGTGAATTCCAAAGAGGGAAATGGAGTAGGAGTATTGTTGGTAAGTCCTGAAGGCAACTTGATACCTCTCTCATTCAAGCTGGAGTTTGAGGCAACTAACAACGTGGCATAGTGTGAAGCATTGCTCCTTGGGATACGAACAACAAGGAATATGAATCTTGAATGCTTAATTGTGCATGGAGACTCCGAGATGATTGTAAAGCAATTCCAAAATTAGTTACAGGCGAAACGCCCCAGATAGAGGGCTTATCGGAATGAAGTATGGGATTTAATTGATAACTTCTTCCTGGCCTTTAATATCTAACTTATGCCCAGAGAAGGAAACAAAATGGTTGATTCCCTTGCGGTAGCAGCAAGCAATTTCAAATCTCCTTAGGTACGAGGCTTAGGTTAGACACAAACCCTATATACATGATAATATCAAGCACTGGCATGTATTCGAGGATGATGAGCTAATAAAGCAATTTATAGAAGTAGTTGGGGAGCTCACTCACTCAACTATTGATCAAGGAAGATGCTATGGCTGGATAGAAAATTCAAAAACTAGAAGGGAATACTATTCCTCATGGGCTAGTCCCACTAGAAAGATTATTTAATAAGAATGATGTAGCCTCCAAAACAATGGCTCCGGAGATGGAAAAACAAGTAGAAAATTGCAATATCAGCTCAGAAGATGAACCCCAGATGACCATACTATCAAAAGGAATCCCCACACAATATAAACACATGTATTTAAATCTCTTCAAAATCTATAAGGATGTTTTTGCTGGTCTTATGAGGATTTAAAAGAATTTGATACTAACATCATACAACATAAGGTTCCTTTAAAGAGTGGAGTAAAACCATGCAAGCAGAAGCTTAGGAAGATTAATCCACTCTCACTCCCCTCTATTGAAAAAGAAGTGAGGAAACTTCTACAGGCTAAAATCATAGTGCCTTTAACGTACTCAGAGTGAGTGGCCAACCTAGTCCCAGTCTGAAAAAAGAATGGAGAAATAAGGTTATGTGTAGATTTTCATAACCTTAACATGACATCTTTGAAAGAAAATTACCCATTTCCCAAGATGGATTACATATTATAGAAGGTGGTTGGATTAGTTAGAATGTCCATGATTGATGGGTTCTCTGGGTACAACCAAGTGACAGTCCACCCTGATGATTAGAAGAAGACTTCTTTCACCACCCCTTGGGGAACTTTCATGTATGCTCGCATGCCTTTTGGTCTTATAAATGCAGGGGCCACCTTTCAGAAAGATATGGATATAGCTTTTGTAGGAGATAAACACAAGTTCGTAGTGATATATTTGGATGATATCACAGTCTTCTCTAAGACCAATGAAGAGCACATCCTCCACTTGAAGCTCACCTTTGAGAAATGTAGGAGATATGGACTATTTTTTAATCCAAAGAAATATCAATTTTCCCTAAGTGAGGGGAAGCTACTAGGACACATAGTAGTGCAAGGAGTTAAAATTGATCCTAAGCGAGTCGAAGCTATCAACCACATTCCTCTACCCAAAAATAAGAAAGAGGTCCAAGTCTTTATGGGGACAACCAATTTCTTGAGAAGGTTCATACCCAACTATGCAGAAATAGTGAAGGGTATTACACATATTCTTAAAAAGGATAATGAAGTCAAATTGATCCCTACCTCTTGAGATTCTTTTACTACAATTAAAGAAGCTTTTGCTGAAGCACCAGTATTAGTCATCCCTGACTACTCAACACCTTTCTATATCTTTTCTTTTTCTTCTCCACATATTATTGTTGTAGTTTTGCTACAGAAGAATAAATATGTCTATGAGGAACCCATCACCTTCTTCAGCCAAGTCCTAAGGGATGTTGAGATGAAATATAACATCTTGGAGAAACAAGCATATGAACTAGTCAAATATTTGAAGGCATTTCGAGTGTGTGCTATAGTCACAAATCACAACACTTGTCCCAACGACAGCGGTCAAGGACATCCTTGTGCAAGGAGACAGTGAAGGAAAAAGGTGTAGGTAGATAGCAAAGATACAGGAACATGAGTTAGACATAAAGCCTACTAAGCTCATAAAAGGCCAGGGGTTGGCCAAGATTTTATAGAATCTAATTGCCAAGCTTTGTGAATAAACTTGATAATAGAGGAAGGCAGAACAAAAGTTCATCATAACGAGATTAAAACATCAGAGCAAAAGATCTGTGCTAAATATGAGGGGTCACCTTGGTATAAAAATATCATCCAGTATCTCTTGTTCTTGGGGTGCTCTCTATGTCCAGAAAAATCTAAATACAGGACTTTGAGATTGCAAGCTCAAAAGTATATCATATCCAATGGTCAAATCTATTGGAAGGACCTGACGAGAGTTTTGCTGTTATGTTTGGTAGAAGGCGAAACTCATAAAGTGAATGAGGAATTCCATGGAGGAGTTTGTGGAGGTCACTACAGCTGGAAGACCACAACTCACAAAATCCTCAAGGTAGGATTCTACTGGCCCACAATGTTTGGAAATGTTCATTTACAAGTTAGGTCATGTCATAAGTGCCAAGTCTTTGCCGAGAGACAAAAAAATTTCTCCTCTTCCCATGTCCCAGAGCATGTGGAAGAACCCTTCAAACAATGGGGACTAGACTTCATAGGAGAGATAAACCCACCTTCCAGTGGCCAACATAAGTGGATATAATAGCCACGGGTTATTTCACCAAGTGGGTGGAGGCCATACCAACTAGAAACGCTACAGATTCAGTGGTAATCAAGTTTATGGAGGAGAACATATTAGCTTGTTTTAGTTGTCCTATCAAAATTATCACTGACAATATTCAAGTCTTCAAATCTACGAAATTCACCAGCTTCTGTCAGAAGTCCAATATCATCATAGAACACTCCACTACCTACTATCCTCAATGAAACGATTTAGCTAAGTCCCCAAAAAAAACCGTGGTGAGAGTACTGAAGAAGATCATCACCAAGAATCAAAGAAACTAGGATACCCAATTGAAGCTTTCCCTTTGGGCCAATCGAATGACTCCTAAACGTTCCATTAGAAAATCACCTTTCGAGCTAGTGTATGGTAAGGCTGCAGTATTCCCAATCCAATTAACAATTCCAGTGGCAAAGTTACTACAAGAAGTTGAGGAGAAGCCAAGTGATTTGACATGAAGGATAAACCAACTGGTTGAGCTTCATGAAAACAGGGAGCATGTGGGGACTAAATTGGCAAATTACCAATAGAAGATGAAATCCCTATTTGATAGAAAGGCCAAGGATCGACCTCTTCAACTAGGGGATTTAGTTCTTCGATGGGATGTTTGATGGGAAGAAGAAGGTAAAAAATGGAAAATTTGATTCACTTTGGTTCGACCCTTTCAAAATTTTAGAAGAGAAAGGAAATAATATGTACCTACTCGAAAATATAGAAAGTGAATCTTTGGAGCTAGCAGTAAATGCTCAGTTCCTCAAACTCTATTTCCATAATTAAAGGTACCTATCTTGCACTCATTGTAAATAAAGGTGTGCGTGTTGTTATTGTCATATGAAATTTCCATTTTTCTGTTTGAAGTACCACTTTCAAAATTTGCACATGTTTAAAAAAGACTCCATGCCCAAAAAAGAGAAGTTCACAGACTTTAGGTTCTCGATGCATTGTAATCCAATGCCCCGTCCCCAGGTGTTGCTAATGTTGTCACTCACTGCCAAATGTGTTTTCAATTATCCAAAGTGAAAAAGAGCATTGAATTTTGAAGCCATCTTCCAATCCATAGAATCTCTCAAAACTAAATCATACCCTCTCTGTTGGATAATGCTTAGAATAAGCTTTCCAACGGTATGTGGAAGTCCAAAAATGGACTCGTGGATCAGAAGTTAGAGCAGATTGAAGCTACCCTTTGAAATCCAAAAAACAAAGAGAAAATGACCAAGGGTAAGGCTCATCGAAAATCGTAATCGGAGTTTATTGAAATAGTAGCAGGGGAAGGCAATGAAATTTGCGATCAACGATCACCGATATCACAAAATCAGAAATCAGAGTTTCAAGGCACAGTGTATCGGTGGGCTCGCCAATCGAAGGTCATAGTCATGTTGTAGATTTCAATCAAATTTTTGACAAAACAATAGCTCGAGAGGGCACAATGAACTTGAGATCAGTGATCATCGATATCGGCAATCGCTGATCGGAGGTCTTGGTAGCGACAGATGAGTAGGAAATTAGAGGTTCAGGGTGAATCGACATATCGACGATCGCAAGTACCAGAGGTTACAACCAAATATGACATCATGAAACCGCCGAAGGATGATAACATTTAAAAATCACCGAGATTCGAGCCTCTAGTGTTAAAGAATTGGGGAGCACCAATTGCGATTAACAAAGGAAATCAGTTGCAAAACTAGAGAAGAACGAGCCTTTTCTCTCTCCTTTAATAGCTCACATGACAGAATACTATTGGTCCCATTAAAACCACATGGCGGCTGACACCATCATGATGTAGCAGTATGGATGACACGTGGTATGCAAATTTGGCATTTTTTGGGGTCATGAGGGGCCAAAACAGGGTGACACATGTCACCACTCACAAGGTAATGCGCAAAAAAGTATGACATCATCTTGCAAATCAGTGATTAGAGGTCTCGACTTATCACATATCTCAATCACAAGAGCTAGGAGGATGCAATGAGAGGCTTGGATTATAAAAGTCGTGATTGCTGATCTCCGAGATATAAGGTTAAGCACCAAGTCACTGCCCCCAGTCATATGAGAAGGAATGTAGAAAAGGGCTAATAATGAAACACTCAATATCGTGGGCCTAAAGCGAGGTGGACAGGTGGCATAAGGTGGGTTGCATGATTATGTGCGCTTTATGTATCAAACCAATGGTTGGGTGGAGAAGTTATTAAAGGTTTTTGTGTTAAAGCCTTCACGCTGACTCTCCCTTATCCTCTTTCCACGTGGGCCAAACCATGTCGCATATCGTAATCTCAAGAGTTGGGAGGGTGAAACTAGAGGAAAGGATTAGAGATTTTCAATCTCCAAGCTTTGATATTGAAAAAGGGGCCTAGGCACATATGTAGTATGGTCCTATGTATTATGCGTTGGAATCGGTTATAATGCAATATATCAAAGAATCAACCCCTATCCTAGCTAAAGGGCTTTTAGCCTCATAAGGCTTAGGCATTGAATCTCGAGGTTTCTACCATGCCGTTTTCACCTAAGCCCCTGGGGCTAGGGCATAAGAGGCCAAAGGATATCGACGATTGCAATTTTATGAATCCTATTCAGTTTAAAGTTCCTGAACTGGCTGATCCCCGATACACTTGCATGATTGTTTCACGGGGCACGATTGGTTTCGTAGGCTTAATAAATAATGTAAGAAGGGACGTATGAGTTGACAACAATGTTCAAAATCTGATGTGACTGTCATGGGTGATCACTCCTGCTTCCTATAAGAGAAAAAATAAAACTGTTAAGATCGAAAGTGATGGGGAACTGGCCGAGAGAGCATGAGGCCTAATGTAACATAAACTCGGTTGGACAAGAGGCCAGCAAAGAGAGTGGCATGGAGATATTTCTACAGGAACATCATTTTAGCTTCACTTGTTAATTTTGTTTTGTTGTTTTATGATTGCTATTGTTATTCTATTTTATTTTCAGGAAAAGTATCTTTCTATTGTAGTAATTGGAGGCGATAGAGCCTACACATTGAGATAACCAGTCATCTAGGCAGCTGGAAGTGCTAGCCTGAGATATTTTGTAATTTATATGCTCTCCCTCTCCTTATAAAAGGGAGGAAGAAACACTTAGAAAAGGTTCATAATCCTAAAGATTAACTACATGTAATTTTTTAGATTGTATGACTTCAAGACTTGCATATTTTAGAATATTAATGAAATGGTGGTGATTCTGGCATTTGAGTACTACAGTATGTTCCCTCTCTGTTTAAATTCCATTATGTTCACATTTCCTCTCTAATTTCATGTAATTGTAGCTTCCATAAATATTTCATATGTTCTTACAGATTCATTTGTATTGACTTGTTAATGCCCATGCCTGTATGTATCTTTGGGATTATATCTTTAAATGACGCTCCATGAATCATAACACCCAATCCTCTTTCATCCATTATGTCTATATTTAAATTAGATAAGTGCATAATTCTTGAAGTTTAAAGCTATATATGATGATTTATTATATCTCCTTCTCTTCTTTCATTACTTTGCAAAAGCTGATTAAACTGTAGATCCTCGAACTACTCGGCCTCCACTAGTTCATACATATATTTCTATGAATTGTATATGTGAAAGAGTACCAGAAATACATGGCTTATGTCCTTGGATGAATGAAAAAACCCCTGATGTTTATTGTATGTATTTACATATGTGTATAAAAGTACATGATGTATTTGTTTTCCTGAAAATCACATGAGACACATAAATTCTAGATGTTACCAAGCACTGGTCTTGTAAGAAATCCGAGGCTGTCTCTGGAAGCAACGACACTAAGCAAGGCCATTAAGCTATAGAATTACCATGTGATTAGTGGTAAATCTCATGGGTTAATCAGTCCTTCACCCCTTCTAAATTTTCAAACTCCCTTACAAATCTAACAAGGCTTATCCGGCATAAATAAAAGCCTATTAATTTATAATGATCAAGCTTAGAAGGCTCAAGGACTTCGATGGTTTTTGCAAATTCTTTCTCAGTATCAAGCAATGCTCAACACCATTATCACGATGAGAATAAAATGTTTAGTTTGGCACAATCATTCTAAACATTAATAATAGCCTTAAGACATTGATAGAACTATCATTCTTCCTACTGATAAGCACCAAGACAATCCAATGGATGACTACTTTACTCTATAAATTTAGACATATTAGCATCACGTTCCACCTACTAATGGATTCAACACAATGTTATCAAATCTACGAATAATACATTCATGATGGTATCATTATCCTTTTTACCAAGAAGAACAATCAATAGTCTCAAATAGTCAAGGACCCATGAAACCCATAACATGTCAAACAATGGAAATAACACACGTAATGATAACCTAACTATGCACATCAAGCATTCTTAAATGACCATGTAAGTAACTTTGTAACTCAAGAAATTATCAACAAACATGGTTGCTTCCAAGCTCATCACGACCATGAAAACATATGTATAACATCTCATCAAAGACAACCAAGAATATCACATTCCTCCTCAAAATAATGCTTATACAATCATTTTTATAACACAGAACAACTGCATTCATCAATTATAGGGAAACATATCTATATACTGGTTAATATAATTATTTGATTATCTTAGTGACTGGAAACTAAGAGAGGGACTTCAATTCTCCACCCAACCATAGGCCAGATGCACTGTGATATTTGTTGCAGTTGACCTCCCCTAAGCTAGATTTAGATAATGAGGAGTTAAGTAGTCAATGGAACTTCACACCAATACCAATCAACTAGTTCACATGGGGCTCCAGAGCTCATGATGTATTCACTTGCCTACAAGAATCTAGAGCACACGGTGACTCCACTTGCTAAACTCTACATGAATTCATAGCTCACAGTGTCTCCTGTGAACAAGGATTTTGGAGCACACAATATTTCTGCCTGCTAAACCTGCAAGTATCCAAACTCGCAGAGATACCACTCTACTATGCAGGGATCTAGAGCACATAATGGTTCCACCCACTAAACCACATGGGTATCCTTACTATGTTGTGTCTTCACCTGCTCTTCTATGGTCTTCTTTTCTCTCCACACTCCTTCTCCTATTATTTCTCTTATGCCAGCGTTTCTCTCTTATGTTCTACTTCCACCTAGCCATCCACTCTTGCTTCCTTCCCCTCAACCTATTTTTCTACTGACTCTTCTTATCCCTTTGCATGTTACCACACAAACATACCCCTTGATGGTAGAGGTAGTATGAGTTTTTCCTTCACTTAGGAATCCCATAATCGGCCTCATTATATGTTGTGTAGGCCATTAAATCCAATCAAAGAACTAGTGGCATATTAAATGAAACACCCTAAGTTTGATCACTTCCCAAGTGACTCCTCCTTAGAACTTTAAATATGTGTCCACTCCTCTCAACGTCATTATTTTGTTTACATTTTCACAATATTTACATGAATTACAATTCATTGTGATATTTACAAGAGGGGTAGAAAAAGGGTTGTCAAAGAACCCACCCCCTTAGAGGAACATTGTCCTCGGTGTTCTATACCCAAACACAAAATTCAATAGTGTTCTATGCTTGAACAAAACATTCGATAGTCAAATTTATATACACAACTCTTTTTACATTCATTTACATAGTAAACAAAAACTGGTATGATACCCTCATCTGATCTGCCATTTCCCAAGTGGCTTCATCTAGTCCAAATACTTCCATTGCACTTTTTCCTACTTAATTACTCAATTCCAAAGTGTGATCCACCTTCATTTTCCATCCATGTCATCTATTGTGCTTAGTTCTCCTTTAGAGAAAAATTTGGATCATTAATTCTTGGGACACAAACAATGCACCTTTGATCCCAATGAGTATGCACATGATTCCTTGAACACCAGTTTACTTTCCAAATTTTGGCATCCCCTTCTCTACTTCATCAATCACTTGAGTGATTTTTTCCCTCTTCTGTGTAATCACTCACCTTCCAAGTTCATGCATCCCTTTCTTTACTTACTCAGTCCCTCGGATGATCCATCCTTTGGTAAGGATTCCTCGCACATGATGAATCTTCTTAGCTAAGGTATACCCCTTCCTTTGTAAAATAACATAGCACATGTGTCGTGGAATATCTCATGGTAACCAAGACATATCATAGGGTTCCACTGTCACCACTATTATCACTCTGTAATTTTTGAGCTTGTTGGACAAATTACAAAGGTAACCACAAAACCACTTTGGAAGCTGGGATCTAGCCCTGCCAGCTTCTGAGAAGGATCTCTTTGTCATATATAAATTTGTCTGGTTTCAGATATTAGGCTAGTTATAAAAGTTCAAGGTTTGGTTTATGAATTGTTTTGAATTGTATGGTTGATTGATGTCTAGATTACCATTGGGCTATGGAGTATGTGACTTAAAAGATGGATTTGTTTGAGTATTTTGTAGATAGATTTCACAGGCCAAGGAAACCAAACTAATTGGATTCTTTAATTTTAAATGAAGTGAATAAGAAGAAGAGAAAGGATTTCCATTAAGTAAAGAGAAATTAAGAATTCATTTACTTAATATCTGTCAAAAAAATTAAAATTATTCAAATCCAACATCAGAGTGTACATCAAAACAAATTATGTTATTCAACTTTCTATGGAATAATTCAGATTATGAAAACACATGAGTATAGTAAACAAAGAACACTAAACACATAAAATGATAGATGCACTTCACCAACAATTTCACACAAGAATCCTGTGAAAGATCTTTCTATATTACTGATAAGTCCACTGAAGCTCGAAAATGTACAATTACTTTCTCAAATGCAAAAACAAACCCTTCATACTTCGAAAGGAGAAGTATTTATAAGTTTATTTACAAAATATCCTATCAAAACTGATCAGGATGTAATTTAGGAATTTCTAAACTAATTATATCTCTAATTACAAAAATATAGGAAAACGCGAACTGCTTGGAATGCTACCACTATTTTTTTGGAGACTATTGTTGATATGGCCCTTGAATTTTGTTGTGTTGTTTGTCCTGCTATTGAAGAAGAATTGACTTTTTTCTCAAGTAACTTGCATAATTTTTCCCAATTGTCTTCGCTTGGGATTGACAATTTGAGTAACTTCCTGTAAATTTCATCTACCTCTGTATATCTACCAAAGGTGGGCTTAGTGATAAAAATGTATTTGATTTCATGCTGGATGTCTAAATCAAATTCTAATGCCTCTAGGAAGGATTTCCCTGTTATACTCCCACGTATTCTTGAAAATTTGGCACTGTCTCTGGCAATGGCCATCAATTTCTAATTGTAATTAGGCAATGTCATTAATTTGTCATTAAATACCAGAAAACTTGGAAGTGCCTTTTGGCTGAGGACCTCAAACTTGTTGAAGAATCTATGGACACCATTCTCTAGAACTTGACACTTTTTCTCCAGCTGCAACATAAGATTTCTCTTGGTAAATACTTTATTTATTTCTAATATGGTCTCAGTTTTGTATTCTATTTCTAGTTCTTCCAACTCGTATCTATTTTTAGAATTTAGAAATTTGATGAGGTCCGTGGATTTAGTTGGATTGTCTCGTAGTATTTCATTAATTTCTTGAATGGCTTCTCTAGATTTCCGAATCAGCTCATTCTGCTAAAAAATAATCTGTATTAATGGTGAGATCTTTGTCATTGATTTGTTGATATCTATCCATATATTCTCCTTAGCCTCAGCTAAGCTATGAGCTATGGCAACTTCCTTTTCCAATTGTTGTATCCTTTGCATCAGTCTTTGGGATTTTTATACCTCTGTAAATTGAGAGTTCTCAATTCTCATTTTCTGTTCCTGTAGAGTCCTCACCTGTCCTTGTAGTTTCTTGATTTCCTCCCCTTATAAAGACATGTCTTCCATGGATTTTACTAGTTTACTTAAGTCATTGAAGTTGGTGCAAGGGGTGTTGTAGATTTAGAAACTCCTACTCTAGTTGTTGTGCCCGATATTGTTGTAATTGATGTAGAAGCTCTTTTTTGCACTAATGTTGCAAGAGGTACCACATCAAGTGGGATTATAGCTAGCTATGCATTTTATTATTTCTCCTTGATCAACGTGTCCATTTCTGCTTCCATGTCCCTTATATGTGAATTTTGCTCCATAATTAATTTGAGCATGTCTTCTTTTTTTCTCTCTGTCTCCCCCACTTCTTTTTCTTGTGGATCCTCGCTTGCTGATATTTTCAACTGTTTTCTGAGTGTTGTTATGTCAACATTCTTCTTCTTAACTATTTCTTCTGTTGCCTTAAAATTGCTTGGGTCATATCCTATCTTAATGGCCATGTCTTCCAAGGATTTTATCTTGTTATATTTTACTAACGAAGAATCCTTTTCAAGTTTTAATTGGGATTGGATATTAGTGAGAGATACCTACAATTTGGAAGCAATCATTGCAGTACTTGTCAATGTAGGATAGATCATCTCCTTAGTCTGGATGTGCATGTCCGTCTAATCAACATCATGGACATCCTTTGCATCAAAATCAAATGTAGTTTGCTTGTAAGATGTTGTAGATTTAGGGTGGAGGACATGTGCTTGCAAGAATTCCATATTCATTCTTCCTTTCTCGGTGTCGAAGGCTAACAAGTGCTTATTCTGGGTAGAGGAAGTTTGTTTCCAAAGTTTATCATAAGTGCTGACTTTGAGAAGCTCATTTTTATGTTTTATCTCCTTATACTTGTCAAAGATGCTTGTTTCCATTTGACCTTGGATTAATTATGATGTTTGAGCTGTATCTGGATTCTCTTGTGAGACTGAAGAGAATGGAAATCCTATAAAGATGCTATCCCTTGCTGGAAAATGTGGAGCCTTAAGTACTATAGGAGCTTGCCCTATTCCTTTTTAAAAATATATCTTAGGATTTGTTCTTGCTTTCTTGGTTTAAATTTTGAATTCTTTGGCTGAAACCTCTGTGACTGAAGGAGAGCCTTCTTCCCATGGCCTTTTCTCTACTTTTTCCCAAGTTTTGGGAGTTTGTGAAGTAGCGGTAGACAAAAACTTATCCTTTGCTTCCTATAGAGTATTTTCTTCCCACTCATCTTGGTTCAGGTATTTCTCGATTTTAGGCCTCTGAGTGTGAACATATGGAGTGGTATTTTGTTCTGCTCTTAGTTTAAATATCATACCAAATGGGTCATATGACCAAGTGAATATCAAGGGAGAATTCATCTATTTTAGGAGGATATCTGCCTCCTCTCCTACTGACCTGTTGTTGCAAATAAATGGTCCTATCTGAGCCTTTATTCTAAATTGTGATTTCTTCTTAGCTGGCACAAAATGGACCTCATCTGAGTATATCATTTTCCTGATGTATTCTAAAGCAAAAATTCTCATTGGGAGATACTTAGGAAATTTATAAGGTGGTAGCTCACACCCATACACTCTTATTTCAGTGTAATTTTGGTATAAATACTAGTCACCTGTTCTAACCTGCTCACTTAGGTGTACAATCTTTTGAATCACTACACTGGCCTTGGGTTTTGTCTCACTGCTCAACAAATATGTAGCTGGATGAATAAATTGATCAATAAAATATTTGAAGTTGTATTCTTCTGAATTCCTTCTTGGCATGGAAGTCCAAAAAATGACTGAGTGTGGCTCCCCCTATTCATTCAGTTTTTGTAATAAAAATGGGAACTTGTCTGCTTGATAAAATAGAAACATATACACAAGAATAGAGGCATATTTTAACATTCCTTTAGTTTTAAGCTTAAGGAATTGTTCATGAATGCTATCAGTAAGGAACTGGCTAAAATTGAAAATTACTAAGGGATTTTCTTCAGTGGAGAAAATGGACCAAAAACATAAAATAGGTTCATCTACTAATTCATCCGAATAATACCCCAACAAACATGAGAGTATGGAAATGATTTTCTTAGATTTGTTTGGAAAAATGGAGGAGGGATATAGTAGATTATTTTTTGGGAGTTGGACATCTTTAGGTAGGAAGATTTAAAAAATCTTAGATCTCTTGGAAAAATTCAACTTCTGATATAATTCATTTAGGGCTTCCACTAAGAAAGGAATAATGGAATCATTTTGAGTGATCTGAAACATTTGTTTAATTGACTGAGGGGTGATTGTGAATAGAATTTCACCATTGTGGGCCATAATGGCTCTCTAGTTTGGCAAGTAACAAGCTTAACATTTGAGTAGAAATTTGGGACGTGATGGGTTTGGGGAAACACGTAGAGGGGTAAATTGGATTCCCAGAGGCCAATTTCATCACTTTGGTCAAGGAAGATGTCTTTGAGCCAACTGTGTAATTTAAATAAATCAAATTCACACTTTGGCTCTGAGATTTTATAGTCTTTGTCAGTCAGGGGGATGTGATCAAGGTCAACTGATGGGGGAATCATAAAATTTTCATTATTAACATTAGTTTTTATCTTGGGAGCCATATTGAGAATTTTCAACCAATTTGGAAAAGGCTGAACAATTGTGCAATTTACCCAAGAAAATTTTGACAATGGATGTCAGGGGCGATGGTGAAGCTGGTGCTTCTGTGCCCTGGTTTTCAGCTCAATGTCGAGACAATTTAACTGTACTAATTGAGATTGAGAAAATAGAACTGAACATTGCAGGATGAGATTTAGAAAAGGGTGTAACATGAATGGATAATTATATTTTTATGATTAAGGAATCCTTTGTTAAAGGCACAGGACTATTAGGAGGTTTAATGGTAATTTAGTGGAAGATTAAATGCATAAGGGTAGGGGAAATGGTTGGATAGGTGTCGCGGAGGGATTAGTGGTGTAGGCGCGGGCAACTATTGGTGGGAAGGAGAGGGTTAGGTAGCTTTTGGAGGGGGGAGGGTGGTATACAATATT
>APFE031298046.1:32202-45193 GCA_000404065.3 Pinus taeda | reverse complement strand
CCTCACTTGATTGATGCTTAAAAACAACTTTTGGTGGTCCAAAAGCTTTTTTAGTGGGAAGGCGTGATCCAAAATGGATCCAAAACACCCTCTATGTCTTCAAAATAAAAAAACTATCGCATAAGGAAAAACCTTACAAAAGGCCAAAAACATGAAGAAATGGCCAAAAACAGAGTTATCAAAGGCTTGGACAGCGATGCATAGGAGCCGTCGGATCTGGTCGATCAACGGTCCAGATCTAATTGGCGTATTGGAATCAGTGAAGGCATGTGGAAGGCTATCGGAGGCTACCATATGAAAATTGTGATAGTGATCAGCGCGGGTCAACAAGGACCATCGATCAAGCATGCAGATCGATGGCCCAGGTTAACTCGCAATATCGCAATCAGAAAAATTACAAAGGAGTGCTTACAAACGGCCCGGGATTTATGCAATATATGATTGCGATCAATCGTATTGCAATATCACGTTGGATTAATACAACAGAGTGGGGCCAATATAAATATGACTTGCAATAGTAGGACCCGATGGGGTTATAGATGATATTTAACATATTTTGAGATCCGGAAAACGACATTTTTATGTGTATTTCACATTTTCACCAAATAAATGAAATACAAAGGAAACGTGCTCAATGCGATGAAAACAGACCTGAAAGGGATATATATGTAGTTTTATCTCATTTGAGTTTTGTAATAAGTGAGATTTCGGGTGGGCCGTAGGTGGTAAGTGGTATTGGCGGGGCTCCGCCCGAGCCCATACACTGGCTGCCATGTGGCTAGGTGCCGGAGAGAGAAAACCACCCTTTTAAGGCGGTTAATCCTCATACGCATGAGCTGCCCGAAATGAATCTCAACCACTGGATCAAGATCACTCAGATCAATGGTGGACATACAATAACGATATAAAGATGGACTCGATAGGAGCTTAGGGCAGATTTAATGATATTTCAGGTCCGATAAATGGCAAATTGGCAGATTTTCTTGTGTTTTAGTGTATTTCTCTATGTAAACAGAGAATGACTATTTTGAGGATTTCAAAGGTGCCGATGGTCCTTCTATTACAGAATAGGTGGCCACCATCCCTGAAGCTGTTTAGCAATGATTGCTTAATGCTCAGAGGGGATTTGAGCGGACAGAGGTCGAAAGCTAGAGAGCCTAGAAGAGGAAATGAACAGATAGCACTGATTGGCTTAAAATCCATAGAAGATAGAAGACAGAGACAAGAAGTGCTGAGACAGAGAGAAAACAGAGCTAGAGAAGGAGAGAAAGAGTCTGTGTACTTAGAGAGGCTTGAGGGATTTAAGCAAACTCTTGTTGTTTTTGTATCTGTTGTGTTGAGACTCAATTTGAGCTCACATCTTGTAAAACTCTGCTCTTGAAGACATAATAGAGAGGTCACCACTGAAGGCTAGACCAGGAGACGTAGCCCAAGAGTTTTGGGTGAACTCCAGTTTAAACTTGTTGTGTTATGTGTGTTTGTCTATTATGTTTCTTTAACTGCTTCATTGTCTATGTTTTTCGCAATTTTATCGATCCATTGCACTAAGTAATATAGGCAAATCCATGCACATGAGTCTATAATACCTTAATATTAGTCTAAGATCTCATTTTCGGATCAGCCACATACATTAATAATGTATCTAAGTAAGGGGGTTAGAGTGGGACCCTAACATGCCCTCCTCCTTCTAAATCAACATTGTCTCAAGGGATGAGGATATTTTTGGAGAATCATTGATAGTTCCCATGTAGCATCTTCTGCTTGTATATATTTCCATTGGATCAATATTTCCTTGATAATGTGTTAGCATAACTGGTTCTCTCTAGTATATGATATTTCTTCTATTTGGAGCCAAATGGAACCTTTTCATCATGTGTATGTGTGTGTGTGTGTATGTGAGCCTCCAATCTAATTGTAGTTCCAACACTGAAACTATAAGACCATGGGAAAAGCCACCATGCACCACAAAACCACTTTAGCAAAATTTTGGGCTGTAGATGCCAAAAATGGACCCAAATAACTACCCAAAAAAATTCTTTTGGGGCATTACTAAGTAATCAAGGGGAGCTAAACAACCCCCCTAGGACCCCCCTCTATTTGTGGTTGTATATGTCATGCAAATAATATAACACATACCCAACAATCATAGCATTGCTTAAGATAGCCTTCCATTAATTCCAACTTAGTTGTAGTAGAGCATGTGTTCACATTATCCAAGTAAGTATGAGGATGCTTATAGGTATTCTCCTTCATGGGAGAGCTTACAAGAAAAAATTATTTTGATAGTACCTATTTTATTTAAAGACATTAAGAAACACATCTTCGTTAGATCGGCTATTACAAACCCAATTATGAAATGACACCACTTCTTTGGATCTTCTAGAATTGGTTTGATTGAAATTTGTCACTAAAAGAGACCCTAAGTAAAAAATTCAGAAATCAACTTGAATTATTCCAATGAAATTCACACCTGTAAAACCCCTACAAAATTGTCAATTTTTCAATTGTTGATAAATTCACTTCCTAAACTGTATTTTGCATTTTTCTTTTTTTGAAATTGGGTATATTTTCAAGAGGAATTCAATAATTGGATTGAATTCTTCAAATTATACACAATCTTCTCAAATTGACATGAATTTTTTCAACCTCTTTTCCCTATCAAAACTATCAAACAAAAGAAAAGAAAAAATCCACATCATGATAAAGAAAGAGCTATGATACCACTTGTATTATACCTTACATGAAATATAGCACAAAACCCCAAGAACATAAGAAAAAAGAGAGATAAACCAAGATATATCACTTTGATAATAGAAAATATAGATTTATGTTCAGTTGTCTCTTCAAGGGGGGGAACTTTGAGAGAAATGATCTGAATACAATCACAATTCTTGAAACTGTTTCACATAACCTTATACTCAATTATATATATCTATGGAGAATATTAACTACCTGTGGGCTCACTTCTAATGAAATCCTGCTAACTAATTTGGGCTTTATTAACAAAGAGGATGCTTTTCATAATTAGTGACTATTAAGTAGCTATTAAATCGACCAAATACATTAATAATGTCTCTAAGGAAGGGGGTTAGGATATGACTCTAACATTGTAGTATATTTTTGACTAGGTCAAACTATGTTCTAGTTGTAACAACCCTGGGTTGATTTTCCATGTAAATAAAATAAGACCAAGGTCATGGGAAAAATATTCCAAGATGAATGGTGGGCAAATATTATAGTGGACATCACTTGTGGTTTACTAATGGCTATGGAAATTGGCAAAAGCAAAGAGTTAATAATTGGCATTTAATTAAGGAAATAAAAGAAAATAGGAGGAAAGGAAGGTGAAGAGACACAAATATACATGCAAAGGAAATTAGAGAGAGAATGAAGGAAAATGAAAGAAAAATGAAAAAGGAAAGGAAGAGACATGAGACATGAGACATCAATGATAAAAAGGCATCAGAGAAACAATTGACAACTTTTAATCAGTTTCAATTTTTTGACAATTTTTGGCTTAACTCTTGATTATTCTTGTTGTCTTCTTTCACTCTTACACACTTAGAGCATCCTATCATTCACTTGGACTTGGAGAGAAGAAATCAAGCAAGAAAAGGAATTGGTGGGCAATAGGAAAGAAGGTTGGATCAATAATTATAGTAGGAGTACATTGCAAGTAATAAGTTGCATGTGTAATTTCCTTGTTGAGATTTGGATGCATGTGGTTTATGTAGTTATTTTGCAGTCATTGACATGGGATTTGCTTAGATTGACAGTGGTTTCATCCTTGCCTTGCCATTTTGTGAAAAGACATGATGCAGTGGTTTCTCTATTTTGATTAAGCTTTGGATTGTCGGTAGACTTGGATCCTAGTTGAGGTGGTCTTAGGAAAATTCCCAAGGGTCAACGACGGAGATGAGATTTCTCATAGTGATCCAAACTTAAACAGGAATGCAACAAATTATAGATATAATCATAAATACAGAGATGCAAAAACAAAACTTCATTTCACTAATAGAAAAATACCGAACTATGCTTACAAACAGAATGGAAATAAGATAGCTTGGGTGATGGTAGCTTATCTCTGAAAAGAGATATGGCAGCTACATGCCAAATGAATTGTGTTACAATGAGGGTCAAGGGCCTATTTATTTTTGAAAAACATGAGAAAAACCTAACCAACCAAAACCTTAACCCCAGGAGATGTAACACCAAGATTTTGTGGGCCCCGTTGGGTTAGTTGGGCAACCAACTTCCTAGGGTGGTAACTTGGTCATATTATCTCTGTTTCGTGCGTACGATACCTTGTTGGAAATGTCTCTTTGAGTACTACAGGTTTTTCTGTAAGCCATTTCCTATGGCTAGGAGCCTACAACAGACTTGAAAAGAACACCGTTTAGGGGGTCAAAACTGCTCGGAAGTTTAGGACCCGAAAAACTGTTAAAAATAGTAAATGCTGAAATAAACAATGAAACATATCAAACTGACTGGAGGGTCTAGGTGGAATAGGTGGGTGGTCACCAATATACACCTGGATCACCTAAAACTCTTGATGGATGGGTGGAGATATGAAGTTTCCTCCATCATTGGTGAAGGAAGTTAAAGGCATCCAAGCTTGTTGGATATTATTGATTTCTGGACCAGTTTAGGTGAAATCAATGTGGTTGAGGGTTGAGGTGGTTTGGCCTTTGGAAACCTTGGGTTTATTTTGGTTAACCTGCATGACCCCACGTTCATTCTTGTAATATGGAACGTGGTTGATTGGCTGAAAGAGAGATTAGGTTTAGCCCAATCTATGGTCGAGTGGTACATGGAAGTCCCTGACTTGATTGGCATTTGTATATGTTAATATGAGCTATTTTTCTTATTATGATCGATGAGAATATGTACTATTTATTATGTTTATCTTATGGTTAATTTGTCTTGGATTTTATTATGGTTATATGTTGGTTATAGGCATGGTTAAATGATGTGTTCATACTATGGATCTTGTTCATGATTTGATAAGTTATTTTATGGTTAATGTATGCTTGGGCTAACAAGTGTTGTTGCAGGTAGCTTGAGATGGTATTGCAACTTCTTGGTGATTCTATATGAAGTTAAGAATATATTGATCATATATGCATTCATGACATATAACTACTATGCTTACCATATGTTTGATGAAATGTCTATCACGTGTTTACAAGATATAGCCTTAGTATTGTTTGTATAGACTTACTATAAGTTTTGACATAGTTCTAGGTTGTTCTGGGCAGAGGCATATAGAATAAACCTTAAAAAGTGGCACTAATATTGCAACTGCACCCTCTAAACTAGAAAAATTCAATTGTAACCACATGGAGAGAGGATCATGCATGCGGTTGGAGACTTCCAACCACATGCACAATGTGTCATGCCTGCGGTTGGGGTGTAAAGTCCGAGAAAATAATTTCTAGCTCAGGGATTGATCATCAGGGGTGGTTCTCAAACACTTGTGTGATTTGGGGTCCCTAATGGATGGCAGTAGGTTTCATGTTCGTAGGACCCACTTCCATAATTTGAACTTGGAGCTAAAGTCATATCATAGTAAAACTTAGCTCATGTATATCCTAGAGAACTTGTAAAAGTGGGTAAATGTGGGATGGGGTGGTTATAAGGTGGTATCATAACATCGTTTCATTTTCTTTGGGAGGTATCTGATACCACATGATGGTATCAAATTAGAGTTCCATTTCCTTTGGGAGGTATCTAATACCACGTGGTGGTATTAGAGTAGAGTTTTATTTCCTTTGGGCGGTATCTGATACCACAAGTTGGTATCAAAGCAGAGTTTTGTTCCCTTCAGATGGTATTAGATCATTTTTGTTCCCTCTAAACCTTTCTTTATTACCAGTGCTACAGAATGGTATTGAAGTGAGGTTTATAGTGTTGGACCTCAGGGTACATTCAGATGGTTATGCTTATCGTGTATGCAATTATTATTACAATTTTGTATTATTATCATGCATGCATCATGATGTTTATATGTGTTGTTATTACCATATCTATATCGTGCTAATCTTGATTGATTTCTGTAGATGTGATAGCCTCCCCTGAGATACATTGAGGTATGATTTTGATTATGTCTTCAATTTGGTTTATCTAACATGGTATGTTTGTACAAAGTAGAAGGCTAACTATGAAAAGAAGAATGGTGGATTATAGTTCACATGACTCCCCATACATGCATGATGTGAATTAAGTGGAATGGGAAAAGTCAATTGAGCAAAAAGGAGAAGAGTATTCAACTGATCTAATATATACACTGAGGATTCTGAGGGAAGAGATTAGAAGTTGTAGGGAAAATAATAAAAGGTTGATTAAGGCACACGAAATACTTGCAAAGGCTCAAGAAAAACAAGTATAAGTCAATGTAGTGATTCTTTAAATCCTTTTTAGAGTTACAGAAGAAAGGATAGTTGGGGATCAGTCATGGATATAGGAAGGAGGAGAAGTCTAATGGGGAATAGGTAGTAGGTCTCAGAGAAGACACAAGATGGAAAAAGATGATACATTTAGTGTGGCAGATCCTTGGATACACTCGAGAGGACAGAAAACACTCATGGATTTTATTCTATTTCTAGTTTCGAAAGACATTATCACCATCACCACCAACACTTTTATAGGAGGAGTGAGAAGCAATATTTTCCAGAAGAATTCAAGAAATCCAAGCCTCCTACTTTTGATGGAGAGATGAAGAAGTCAGAAGATGCATAAGCATGGCTACTTGGGACGAAGAAGTTTTAAGATTGCGTGATTATTCATAGAACATGAAAGCCAAAATAGATACCTTTAGTCTCAAGGGATAGGCATATATCGGGCGGTAAGATGTAAATAATGTTAGAGGAATTAGACAAGAGAAGCTACTTTGGGATGAGTTTGAAATACTTTTCAAGAAGAAGTACTTGTCAGAAAGATACCATGATGAAAGGGCCAAGGAGTTCTAAGAGTTGGGGATGGGTTCCATGACATATGATGAGTAAACAAGAAAATTCCTGGAGTTTTTGAGGTATGCGCCTTATCTTAAGGAAGAGAAGGCAAATATTTAAAGGTTCATCAATGGGTTGTTAGTAACATCAAAAGATCAGATTTAGTTTGATGAGCCTCGGTCATTGGAGGAAGGCATAAAGAAGTTGAAGCATTGTTATGAGAAGTCAAAGCATAAACCTGAGTTCAAGCATGACTAGAAAGGTAATGAGAAGACTAAAAGAAGGTGGCTTAAGAAGTGAGGAAGACCTCAAGATGTAGGTGACAAGGAAAATGTGACACTTTACAAGAAGTTTAATGTAATTGAGAGAGGACATGGGTCTTAGCCTTAGGAGCAGAATAAGGGCGATGGAATGAATCTTTTGAGGTGTTGGACCTATGGTGGAGAACATCACAAGATTGACTTTCCATCGCACTAGGGTGGTAGGCCTCATATTTATAGTGCTTTGAAGGTGCAGACAGTTGGGGATATTAGTCAGAGTATTCATCAAATACATGCAAAAATGGATAATGGGAAGGTAGATCATCGGGCATCCATTATTGAGATGGAAGGTAATCTTCATGATCAAGTTGTTTCTATTTTCATTGATCTTAGATTGGATTATAGCTATATCAGTCCTCACATGGTGTGTTAGTGTTTCTTGAATAAATAAGTGCATGCAAAAATCTTGGTTTGTGTAGTTGGCTATAGGAACCAAGAAAATATTTCATCATTAGGTGAGCTATTGTGCATTTGAGCTCAATGGCTTCCCTACATTAGCACATATAAATGTGCTTCCTTTATGTTCATATAATATGCTTTTGGGCATGGACTGATTGTTCATTCACATGACTAAAGTGGATTGTTATGACAAAGCTATTGAGTGTCTAGATGATGATGGAGAAAAGAGAGTCGTGCAGGGAAAAAATAAGTCTACATTAGTAAGAATGGTTGCAGCTATGCAAGCAAAGCGAAACTGCAAGAAATGATGTATATTGTTTGTAGTGTGTGTTTCCAGTCATAAAGGGAAGGAAATTGAGAATTATGAAGTCCTAAATAGGTATCATGTTTTGTAGTAGTTTCAAGATGTGTTTCCTGCAAAGATTCCAGAGCTACTGCCTCATAAGGAAGTGGATTTCTCTATTGAGTTGATCCAGGAGTAGCAACAACATCTAAGGCACCTTACATGATGAGCACTCCTGAGTTGGTGGAATAGAAGTTGCGGCTTAAAGAAATGCTTTATAAGGGATACATAAGGCCAAGTGTGTCACCTTGAGGTGCACCAATATTGTTTGTAAGGAAGAAGGATGGTACTCTTAGATTGTGCATTGATTACAAGCAGTTGAACAAGGTGAGTATCAAGAACATGTATCCATTGTCAAGGATTTATGACTTGTTTGATAAACTAAAGGGAGAAATAATTTTTTCAAAGATTGATATGAGATCGAGATATCATCAGGTGCACATCAAAGAAGAAGGAATCTATAAGACTGAATTTCACACAAGGTATGGGAACAATGAGTTTGCGGTGGTTCCTTTTGGTCTTACTAATTCTCCATCCACCTTCATGTGTTTGATGAACAATGTGTTGCGTCCTTATCTAGATAAGTTTGTGATAGTGTTTGTTGATGATATATTGGTATATTCCAACAATGAGGAAGATCATGTAGAGAACTTAACAACAATGTTGATATTATTGAGAGAGCATCCGTTGTATGCCAAGCTCAACAAGTGCAGTTTATTTCAATATCAGATTCATTATTTGGGACATGTTGTTTCCAAGGAATGGATAGTAGTGGATCTAGAAAAGATCAAAGCTATTATGGAGTGGTCAACTCCTAAGAATGTGGATGAGGTCAGAACATTCATGAGACTAGCAGGTTACTATACGAGGTTCTTCAAGAACTTCTCAAAGATTGGCTATCCTATTACATCCTTGCAAAGAAAAGGAAAGAAGTTTAATTGGAATGAGGAGTGTGAAAATAGTTTTGAGCAGTTGAAGCATTTACTTACAAATTCTCCCATTCTGAAGATTGCAGATCATGATAATGATCTTGTGGTTTGTATTGGTGCATGTAAGGTAGGACTTTTTGGATTCCTAATGCAGGAAGGAAAAGTGGTTTGCTATGAATCAAGGAAGTTGAATGAGCATAAGTAGAACTATGTGACTCATGATCTTGAGTTGGAAGCTATCAATCATGCATTGAAGATGTGGAGACATTATCTTCTTGGAAGGAGGTTTGTTCTAATGAGTGATCATAGTGAGATGAGGTACTTGTTTGACAACCTAATATGAATTATAAGTAAGAAATATGGTTGGCTACTCTTAGTGATTTTGATTTTGAGATCATAAATATTAATGGTAAGGAGAACATATTTGCATATTCTCTCAATAAGAGAGTGTAGGTAAATCATATTTCACATGTGAGATCTTATGGGATATATTTGCAAGAGAGAGTATTACATACAAGGTATCACGATGAGAAGTACAGGTAACTGAAGCAGAGGATGCAGTAGGGTGATAGAGATGAGGAGTATCACCTCACGATAGATGGATTGGTGAGATTCTGAAACAAGATTTGTGCCCCACACGATAGTAAGTTGAAGAAGCTCATTTTGATGGAGTTTCGTGTCAAGACATATTCAGGCCACCTGGGATACCAAAAGACTTTGACAGTCGTTAAGAAGTTCTATTATTGCCTGAATCTGAAGAAATAGGTGGCTAAGTTTATTGCAAGGTGTTTGGAATGTCAGTAGATGAAAACTGAATGAAAGCATCCAACTGGTTTGTTGTAGTCTATTCCGATTCTAGAATGGGAATGGGAGGTCATTTCCATGGAATTTATTATAGTATTTTTGAAGGCATCAAAGCAACATGATTCCATCATGGTTGTGGTTGATATGCTGAACAAGGTAGATCACTTCATTGTAGTGAAGTCTAGAAATTCAGCTAGTGAGGTAGCTCGGATCTTCATCAAGGAGATAGTGATGTTGCATGGAGTTTCCAATAAGATTATATCAAATAGAGATGTCAAATTCACTTCCAATCCTTGGAATGAGTTGTTTGCAGGCTTGAGGACAAAGTTAGCTTTTAGTACAACTTATCATCCACAAACAGTTCGACGAACAGAAAGGGTTAAGAATATTCTTGAGGATGTGTTGAGGATGTATGTCATGCATAATCGACAAAAGAAGTGGTAGGAGTATCTTCAACTTGTGGAGTTTTCTTATAATAATGGGTATCGAGAATCCTTGAACATGAGTCCATTTGAGGCTCTCTATGGGCGGAGTTGTAATACTCCTAATAGCTGGAGTGATCTAGTGAACATGGTATTGAATGGACAAGATATGTTGATTGTGATGGAGTAGGAGATGTAGGTCATTAATAGGAATTTAGTGGCAGCACAAGATAGGAAGAAGATTTATGTGGATCAACATAGAGAATTCAAGAAGTTTCATATTGGGGAGCATATGTACTTGTGAATCAAGCACAAGATGATCTCCTTAAGGATTGGGTCGTGTGCCAAGTTAACACCTCGATATTGTGGGCATTTTGGGATCCTTGGGAGAATTAGACCCCTGGCCTATAGACTTACACTATCGACAATAGTGAAATTCCATGATGTTTTACATGTTTCACTACTTAAGAGATATGTCGAGGATGTTGATGTTAAGACGGGGTCCCCTGGGTCAAATTTTGTTAAGTTTTGTTAAATTTATTGTAAAGTCTCCGCATTTTAAGGAGTAGAGCATGAGTAGCACAAGTCAATAGGAGTCAAAGGGGATTTAGGAAGGTCAAAGCCCCTTAGTTTTTAAAGACATTTTTTTTTTAGACCCGCCTATGGTTCGCAGACCATGGTATTATAATGAAGGAAGAATATAAAAGGGAAGTCATAGAAGGGTCATAAAAAAGGAAGTAATAGAAGTGCATGAGTTGCATATGATTTTGTCTATTTTGTACTTGGGCAAAAGGGAAAGCTCCTATAGTTGTGTGCGTAGAGACCTTGGTAAGTTCGCAGCTGAGTGCGTGGGTCCCTGCAGTTGTGTGCACAGGGTTGGACATATATGAAAATATGAAGCATAATGAAGACTTATTTTGAAGAAATATCTGTGTATTACTAGTTTATCTTCGAATTTACTATACTTATGATCGTTGAATGCACTAAATCAGGAAAAGCACTTAATAGATATGAGAAGACATGGATCTATTTATTTATATGATGTTATGCATGTTTTGTGAAATCGACAAAGGACATAAGTCTATTTACTGTTATTTACTGTAAGTTTCGAGTTTCAAGGGTTACGGTTCAAAAAGGTCAAGGAAAGCCCTAGATCTATATAAAACACATCACATAAACCCTGGATGAAAAAATATGGTTCTAGAATTTCCCAATACTGCCCCGGGTGAGACTGTAGCCTGCGCTACGCAGGTTGTCGCCAAAAGGGCCGGTAGTGTAGGGTTTTGTTGGTTAGCGCAACTAACTCTGAACCTGGGTCCAAGCCCCCTCAAGCCAACAAATGGTTTTTTTGCCGGGACTAGGATCTATATGATGGATGTGTGATGTGGGGTCCGTGGAGACAAATAAAGAAGGAGATTGAAAAGTGGATAGATCGAAAGCTGCATGAGTTTGCAGCTCAAGAAAAGAGGAATTTGCGCTTGTCGAAAGAAGAGTGGTTGCAGAGATATTTGTAAACAAACGAACACGTTATTGTTATTTATTTGGTATGTTCATTTTATTGATATAGGTGTTTTTTATTTATTTGGTATGTTCATTTTATTGATAATATGCATCTACTAACATATAACATATATGTGTAAGCACACACAAACAAAAGTGTTGTATGTTGGGCTTGGAGTATGTCTTAAAACTGTTTTTGTTTTGCTAAGAGCTCGTTTTTCTCGGATGTAAGGAAACAAGTTAATGGCCCAAGACTGAGGGACATTTGGTAGGAGAGAAATCCTAACCCCTTACTGACCACCAACGAGTTATTCCAAGTGGCGTGGTTTTCCTTGAATAACAGTGATGAGTCAGCTTGCATTCGTGGATAGCAGCCAGAAATGATTGTCCTCACTACTGGTTTGACAACTGAATTATGATATGTTTTCCCACCATGTAAAAAGAATGTTGTACATTAGTTGAGTAAAGATGTTGCTCATTAATCTTAACATGAAGTAGAACCATTTACTTTTTGAGAACCATATATAACCATAAACATTTTAGCTGAATGAAGTTGACATAAAAGATATACACTTCCTTTAAAAAAAAAATGTTAAATCATTAATTTCTCTTAGATAAATATGTTAATGAAGTGGGAACATACACCGTACCTAGAAGGAAGAGAAAAAATATGCATGGAGAGATAACAAAAGGAAGAGAAAATATATGTATGGAGAGATAACAAAAGGAAGAGAAAGAGAAAAAATATGCATAGAGAGATAAGAAAAGGAAGAGAAAATATATGTATGGAGAGATAACAAAAGGAAGAGAAAATAAAAGTAGAAATGAGTTTGGAAAACTCCTTTTGAGGATGTTGCTAAGTTGTTTCAACTTGATGTTCATGGCACACATCACACACAAAGTTAGCATAAAGTCAATTAAGAAGCCCATGGGAGTCTATCTTTATAGGTAGATAATTATTAAATAGAACAACCAGAGTCAACTTTTCATGGACAATCAATGAAAAGAGTTGCCCCATGTGGGTTCAACTTGGTTCACTGAGTAGTTAAAGTCAAAGAGTTGATAGTTTGTCGGTTTGCATACATTGTCATGGCTTGCCTTAGGTCTCTTACAAAATAAATTATCTACATAAGAATATAACCCAAATTCCTTCCTTAACCTTAGATTCCTCGCTCTGAATTCATATAGATATTTTATGGGTTGCTTCAATATATACTTAAAATATCATTATTTAAAACGTCTGATGTTATTTTATTTAAATTTAAATTAAAATAATGGTTTTTGAATTTAGAATGCAATGAGATTGAGTTTCTTTCCCAATGGA
>APFE031298046.1:18043-32013 GCA_000404065.3 Pinus taeda | reverse complement strand
TTATAAATAATAATATTATTATGAGCTATATAAAATCAAATTTATATAGAGTTGAAGCAAATCTTCCATTAAAATTTCGGATTATTTAAATTATTTTTATTATCATTACTACATTTGGGGACTATTTTTCAATGTGAAATAGATGTTTAAAATGTTGAGTATATATTAAACATGATTATACTTAATGTCAAATAGATGTCAATGATGTGGTATTGCATATTTGACTTTTATCATGGTGACTATACTTGATGTCCATGATTCATTAGTTAACTAACACAATATTGAAATATGATCAACAATAAACATATCAATGTAGTGTGAAAATTCATAGTTTTAAAAGAATATGATACTTTGACATTGCTTATTCAATGTATAACCAACATAACACGAACACATTCAATGTCACATTGATGTATAAGAAATTATTGATATGCCATATAGCAAGTAACTTGTTAGAAAATTGTTGAAGTCAAACAAGCTGTGTGATAAGTTCCATGTCAACAAGATGTTGACATGTAGTGTGCCATATGGAAAAACAAATATTATCTACAAAGAGAAAGATAACATAATCAGTATAAATTCAGATATAACAAGATAGTTTTAGATAGAATCTAAGGAATTGACAACATGATATGGATGAATAAAGAAACAAAGAGTAAGCTCATAAAGGTTGTGACATGATTTTCACCTTCATCAAATCCATCAACTATGGGATTAATATGTCTATCGTAATTCATTACAAAGTTGTACAACTTCCCAAATGTTGGTATGTATAATAGTTGGCAATCACGACCATCCAAAATCTACAATGGCACCCATTGAAACATATGAATGACAACTCAAAGATGAGAAAATAAGAAAACTTGTGATGATTTTATTAATATCCAAGAGATAACAAAAAAATTGTAGAGACTTTTTTGTTGCTGTGTTCAATGTGAATTTATTCTTCGACATTATTATATGTAACTACAATTTTTTCTAATTTCTTATAACAAGTCTCTATGCAAAAGGTTACAAAGATGTCTAGCTTGAAAAATCACTACTATTCTCCAAGCATGAAAGCCTCAAAGTTTCTTTACATTATTTGACATCATGGTAGAGACAATTCATGACTTGAATCAAAGGATGGTAATGAAGTATTGAAAGGAAATTATAACATTTTAGAATTATAAAAAATAATCCATTTCCCTTGAAAGGGAAAGGCATAAAGAATGAAGATCACTTGCTATGAAATCATCGGGCCTTCACTTTGTTGACTAGTACATTATCATGTTCATTTAGAAGGGAGGTTTTAAAATTGTGAAAAATAAAGTCAATATGTTGTAGGCACTATTTGGAGGGGAAGGGGATGGGGGGAGGAGTGGAATGCAAGGTATGGATGTATAAAAAGGGGTATCTAGTAAAGACAAGGGATATCTAACAAAAATAGGCATTTAATGGGAGGGTGTTTAAACAAAAGGATTTTGGGAGCTATCTATTAATATTTAGTGAAATTAAGGGTACTATTTAATATCCTATGATTGTAGATGCTATGTCACGGGTTCATAAATTGAAGACCCCATGTATCAAATGCACCTTAATATTTTGAAGGGGCAACATATACACATGGATTTAGATGGATAAAAAAAACCACAAAGAATATTAGAATGATTTGTTGAATCTCTAATTAAATGAGTTAAGCACGTTTAAGATGAACTATGTAATGTCTAGTTAGGGACATGGCATTTGAGGACTATACACAAAAATTATAACTTTTCAAATTGAAATGAAACTAAAAGAAAACATTGTGAGTGGCATATTTGCATTTTAAATCTAAGTTTAAGTGTACTTTCATAGGTAATAATGTTCTAATAGTTGTTTATAGCAAAGTCCATTACTTTATTCGGAGAAAAGAAGGCCATTATGAAGCAAATAGTCACTTCCAAATTAAAAGAGGTTACACATTTCAAAAGTTGAGTAAAAAAAAGGACATGGTAAAACCTTAAAACCTACACAGTCCATTTAGTAATTAGAGCATAACATTGCCATCACATTCTCTAATCTTTGTCAACACTATTCTCAGTTATGGCCTAAAGGATATATGTAATTTATGACCATATATATACTTTAATATGACTCAAACTTTATTATCTTTGTCATTCACTTTATTATCAATATTGTACAATGACATTTTACAAAATTCATTATTATCTTTGTCATTCACATCAACAATAACATTATTACCACTTTCATAGATTTTATGTCATTTCTGTAATATTGGGGACTGTCAAAAACGAAAAAATCTACATAGATATTAAGAAAAAGAATCCTTATAATTTGTTCTAAAAGTGTATATAATATCTAAAATATCATAGTTTGACATTGATTGGACAACATATTCAACATAAATATTTTCACATTTACCTAGTTTGTTCTTTATAACATATTTTCATCAGGCCAATGAGTGAAACTCCCTTTCTTCTCTCTCAAATGTTTACATCCATATAATTTATCTTCATATTGAAAAGGGATGTTACATGTCACTTTAATAATATTGATGTTATCATCGTAATGACTTAGTGTCACTCCATGTCCTATAGAAAATGAGTGAAATCATCCAACATCAGCGATAGCATTGTCACACACACACACACACAAATATATATCTATATCTATATCTATATATATCTATAATATATATATATATATATATATATATATATATATATATATATATATATATATATATATATATATATATATTATATATATATATAATACTTTCATTTTATTGCTTTCATGGATTTTATGTCATTTCTACAATATTGGGCACTCTCAAACATAAACAGTCTACATAAATATTTAGAAAAGGTTATTACAATTTGTCGCAAAAGTGTATATAATATTTGAAATATCATACCCCCATGGTGGGTGACCATTAAATGAGGCTATAGTCTAAAAATGATTTATCGAATAGAGGGCAGTGGTTCGCTCCACTTGGAAGCGACTACAATAAGTACATATGCATCATTCGATGCAGGTGAAATGGTGATGAATGAGGTGTTTGCATTTGTGTGTCTTTGTATTGAGGTTATGCTTTGTTAAGCCCTACATAAGCCTGAGGCTAACTCTAAAACCCATTATTAAGACCTAGATATTTAGTGATTCATTGTTATCGTTATATTGTTATTTAGGCTAGAACCTTTCATGACCCCATTTTATTATAATTATACCCCTTTGTCTCATTAAATATTGTCCTTTACATTATATTCATTGCATAAGGAGGCTTTTCCCTTGAATAAGATTGTAATAATTCGTTACTTATCATTTTTAACATGTAAGGTTCATAACATGCAACACTCTAGAGATATTCAACTTGCTTGAGGGAGTGTTGATAGCAGGGCACTCATGGCAACAATATGGGACATTATACAAGTCATTGGCTCACAAAGACACAAAATAGTGGAAACATTATCCTTTAATAGAAATCATAGCGTTTAGTACCACTGAATACCTAGGATTTTGTGGATAGTTATGCACTTATATTGTAAGTTTATAACTCATTATAAATTATTTATTAAATTAGTAGTAAGTTCAATGGTTCAGTTATGGCCTAGGTTAAGGGCCCACAAGTTCTAGCTAGAGGAAATATTTCCTCTTGGTTTCTTACTTGTCTCCTATTACTCATATTCAATTAATATGGTTTAGTCAAGACCCTCAATTACCAACTAGGTTCTCGAACATTTTCTCTAAGTGGCCTAGTGGTTGTCCTCATGTCCTATAGTTTCTACATTTTATTAGCTTGGAATTTTTAGGTTGTATGTAGTGTAATTCACATAAAATATAGTTAAAAAACCCATAACGCAAGAAAAAAGAGTGATAAACCAAAGAAATATATGTTTGATAATAGAAAATAGAGAGTTATTATCACTTGCCTCTTCAAGGGGAAAACCTCCAAGAGAAATGCTCTAAATACAATCATAATTATTGATAAAACATTACATAAGCTTCTAATATATATAATATAATATATATATATATATATATATATATATAGATATTCTGATAAAAATATTACATAAGATTCTACTCAATATGTATGTATGTATCGATGGAGAATTTTAACTACCAATGGTCCCACTTCTAATGAGAGCCTACTAACTAATTATGGCTTCACTAAGAAAGTGGACCCTTTTTACAACGAATGACAATTAACTGACTAGTTAATGGGCCACATACATTAGTAATGTATCTATGTAAGGGGGTTAGAGTGTGACCCTAACATGCCCTCCCCCTTCTAAATCAACATTGTATCAAGACTAAAGATGAGGGGATCGTTGGAGAATCATTGATAGTTCCCATGTGGCATCTTCTAGTTGTATATATTTTCACTTGATTAATAATTCCTTGATAATGTGTTAGCATAACTGGTTCTCTCTAGTACCTGATATTGCTTCTAGTTGGAGAAAAATGGTACCTTTTTCATCATGTGTGTGTGTGTATATGTGATCCGCCAATCCAACTGTAGTTCCAACATTGCAACTAGAAGGCCATGGGAAAATCCACCATGCACCACAAAACCACTTTAGAAAAATTTTGGGCTGAAAAAATGCAAAAAAGGGATCCAAATAACTACCCCAAAAAATTATTATGGGGCATTACTAAGTCATCGTGGGAAATTGAACAACCCCCCTCTATTTGTGGTTTCATATAAGTCATGCAAATAATATAATATGTACCCAACACTCCTAGCATTGCCTAAGATAACCTTCCATCAATTCCAACTTAGTTGTAGTAGAGAAGGTGTTCATGTTATCCAAGTAAGTATAAGGATTTTTATAGGTATTCTTCTTCATGGGTGAGCTTACAAGAAAAATACTATTTTGATAGTCCCTATGTTATTTAAAGACATTAAAAAACAGATCTTCCTTAGATTGGATATTATGACCCCAATTATGAAATTCCACCACTTCTTGGGATCTTCTAGATCAGGTTTGGCTTAATTTGTCACTAAAAGAGACCCTAAGTAAAAAATTCATAAATCAACTAGAATTATTCTAGCAAAATTCACACTTGTAAAATTGTCAAATTTTCAATTGTTGATAACTTCACTTCCTAAATTTCATTTTGTTGTTGTTGTTTTGAAATTGGGTATATTTTCAAGATGCATTCAGTAATTGGATTGGATTCTTCAAATTATACACAAAAGCTTCTTAAATAAACATGAATTTTTTCAACCTCTTTTCCCTATCAAAACAATCAAGTAAAAGAAAAAAAATATCCCACATCATGACAAAGAAAGAGCAATGATACCACTTGTATTCTGCCTTACATGAAATATAGTGCAAAACCCTAAGAACATAAGAAAAAAGAGAGATAAACCAAGATATATCACTTTGATAATAGGAAAATAGAGAGTTATGTTCACTTGCCTCTTCAAGGGGGGAAACTTTGAGAGAAATTCTCTAAATACAATTGCAATTCTTGAAAAAACATTACATAACCTTATACTCAATATATATCTATCTATGGATAATATTAACTACCTATGGGCCCACTTCTAATGAGATCCTGCTAACTAATTTGGGTTTTATTAACAAAAAGGATGTTTTTCATAATTAGTGACTATTAACTATTTAATGGGCCATATAAATGAATAATGTCTCTAAGGAAGGGGGTTACGATATGACTCTGACGCTGTAATATATTTTTTGACTAGGCCAAATTATGTTCTAGTTGTAACAAACTCGGGTTGATTTTCCATGTAAATAAAATAAGACAAAGGTCATGGGAAAAGTATTCCAAGCTTAATGGTGGGAGAATATTATAGTGGGCATCTCTTGTGGTTTATTAATGGATATGGAAATGAACAAAGGCATTGGAAAAGGAAAAGAGGAAATAATTGACATCTAATTAAGGAAAGGAAGGTGAAGAGACACAAATATGCATGCAAAGGAAATTAGAGAGAAAATGGAAAATGAAAGAAAAAGGAAAAAGGAAAGGAAGACACATGAGACATCAACGATAAAAAGGCATCAGAGAAATAATTGATATGCTTTGATTAGTTTCATCTTTTTGACAATTTTTGGCTTAGCTCTTGATTATTCTAGCTCTCTTCTTCCACTCTTACACAATTATAGCATTCTTGGAGAATCCTAGCATTCCCTTGGGCTTGGAGAGAAGCAAGCAAGTAAGCAAAGGAATTGGTGGGCAACAGGAAAGAAGGTTGGGTTAGCAACTACAACATGAGTACATTGCATGTAATAGGTTGCAAGTGTAATTTACTTGCTAAGATTTGGATGCATGGTACATGCATGTAGTTTACTTGGTTATTTTGTAGTCATTGACATGGGATTTTCCTAGATTGACAGTGGTTTCAACCTCGACTTTCAATTTCCTAGAAATCCATGATGTAGTGGGTTCTCTATTTTCTTTGGAAGGCTAGTAGACTTGGATCTTGGTTGAGGTGATCTTAGGAAAATTCCCAAGGGTCAAGGGTGGATATGGTATTTCTCCTTGAACTCTTGACGAATGGGTGGAGGCAGGAAAATTCCTCTAGAGTTGATGAAGGAATTCAGTGGCATCTAAGCTTGTTTGATATTAGTGATTTCAGGACCAGTTTAGGTGAAATCACGGTAGTTGAGGGTTGAGTAGGTTTGGAATTTGGAAGCCCTAGTTGGTTCTATTTTGGTTTACCCCACATGATCCGAAATTCATGCTTGGAATATGGCACGGGGGTGATCAGATGAAAGAGAGATTTGGTTTAGCCCAATATATGGTTGATCGGTCTGTGGAAGTCTCTGACTTGGTTGAAATTTGCATATGTTAATATGAGATATTTTTCTTATTATAATCAATAAGCATATGTACTAGTTATTATGTTGATATTATGGTTAGTTTTTCATGGATTCTATTTTTGTTATATGTTGGTTATAGGCATGGTTAAATGATGTGTTCATGCTATGGATATTGTTCATGATTTGATAAGTTATTCAATGGTTATTGTATGCTTGGTATAACAAGTGTTGTTGCAACTAGCTTGAGAGGGTATTGAGCCTTCTTGATGATTCTCTACTAAAGTTAAGAAGATCATGATCAAATATGCATTCATGACCTATAACTACTATGTTTACCATGTGTTTCACGAAATGTCTATCATGTGACTGGTATGTTTTGGACAAGATCTATCCTTAATATTATTTGTATAGACTTGTTGTTAGCTTTGACATACTTCTAAGAAGTTTTGGGTTGTTCTAGGTAGGGGCTTGTAGGCTAAACCTCAAAAAGTGGCACTGATCTCACAACCACACCCTCTAAACTGGAAAAATTTTGTTGTAATCTCATGGAGAGATGCTCATGCATGTGGTTGGAGCCTTCCAACCACATGCTCAATGTGTCATGCTTGAGGTTAGGGTATAAAGTCTGATAAAAATAAGTTCCAGCTTAGGGATTGATCATTAGGGGTGGTTGTCAGAGACCTGGGTGATTTGGGGTCCCTGAGGGATGGAAGTATGTTTCCAATTAGGGGGCCCCACTTTCATAACTTAAACTTGGAGGTCATGTCATATCATAGTAACAATCATCTCATGTTTACCCTGGAGAGCATGTAAAAGTGGGTAAATGTGGGATGGGGTGGCTACAGGGTGGTATCAGAGAATAGTTCTATTTCTTTTGGGTGGTATATGATACCATAAGGTGGTATCAAAGAAGAGTTTTGTTTGCTTTGGGTGGTATCTGATACCACAAGGTGGTATCAAAGTAGAGTTTTGTTTCCTTTGGGTAGTATTTGATACCACAAGGTTGTATCATTGCGGAGTTTCATTCCCTTTGGATGGTATGCGATACCATAGGGTGGTATCAGAGCAATTTTGTTCCTTGTAAACCTTTCTTTGGTACCAGTGTTATAGAAAAACTGTGGGAAGTTAAATGTAATTTTTTTTTCTAAAATCTCAACGCTCGTCGAATATCTGATAAACGTTCTTTAATGGTCAAATATTCGACAGATTGTCCTATCTTGCTGATTATCTGACAGTTTCCTATAATCCCTCCTGTCATCGAATATCCGACGAGATTTATTTTACCATTAGATATCCAACACTATATCTAATATGAAAATGTGTTGTCCAATTTTTGGCAAATGGAAAATAACCATTGTGTAACGTTCAATTCCACCATTAATGTCTTTTTTAGCTGACAACGTCTAATATGGGACCGCTTTATCAATTTAAATAATTAAAATAAATATAACATTAATATTATAATTAAAAATAATATTATTAATATATTTTTTAGAGAATTTTCGGCGAAATCACATAAATAATCATTTGACAAATGATTATTTATGTGATTTCGCCGAAAATTCTCTAAACAATGTTATGGATCACAGAAGTCTAATTTCTTATTATAATATATATTAATATTAATATCTATAATACATTAATATTAATATTATATTATAATGATTATAATATAAATTGTATATATATAGTTATTAAATATATTATTATGATTATAATAAATATAAATGTATGTGTGTGTGTAGAGGCCCTAACATCATATAACCTTGACATAGTAGCTATATATATTAGTTGTGATTGTTTTGAAAGGTTGTAGCCTTGTTTTGAGGTGAATTAAAAAAAAAACATCACTGAAAATTTGGTGACAAAAAATGTCACATAACATTCCTCAAGGAGACCAAGGGTATGTGGGATTGACATCGAGGGATTTTAGTGATGGAAAATGTTATTTCCCTTGTAGAAATTGCAAGGGCTTGAGGCTGTTGGCATTATGGCACAGGTTTGGCGCTATGGCACAGGTGTTGTCCTTGATGGCAACTCACTCTGGTGACAGACCACAGTTCAGGCACTCAGAAAGAAGAAAAAGACATATACGCAGGTTCACTCTGACGAAGCCACATATACACGTGGGTTGGACGTTCCCAAGGCGCGTATGCGTATACATGCACTTTCATGCAAGGGAAAGCGCGTACATGTGGGAGAACTTATTTTTGGTCCGTAGTATTTAGTCCTTGGTATTTGAACCTATGGTTTTGGGCCATGGTATCTCACCTAATGTGTTGATCCCAAGTATTGGGTCCTTGGTATTGGCTTGTTATGGTTTTGGGCCGTGGTATTGTGAAAGGCAAGACTATAAAAGAGGAAGAAGATCATTGGGCAAAGATCATCTGAATCATTGAAGATCTGATATCATGCGAGATCTGGAATACTGGTGATTGGGTTATGGTGCAGATCTGGATCTGAATGAAGGGGGAACCTGAGTGCAAGAAAAGGATAAGTTCTCTTAATGGGTCAAAATCTTAAGGCTTGAATAGTGGCATCTCTATATGGTTTTGATTTGTTATATGTGGCACTCGCTTGATCTATAAATCTGATAATCTGGGTTAACTAATATCTGAATGTTTGAAAGAATGAATTACCCTTTATAGATCTGTACGCAGGTTCAGTGAAGCAAAGGCGCGTCTACATGCTGTTTTTGTAAGGGAAAGGCGCGTATACGTAGGTCGGTCTTGACACAGAAGCGTATGCATGCAGGTTTCTGAATAGTGAAGTAGCGTACATCTCTTGATTTATGTTCTAGCTGCTTCTGTTTATTGCTACAGTGTTCTGGGTTTAGAAGTGGGGTGTGATTACTGTTACTATGATCTGGGTACATTTGTCAGAGAAGTGTTTATTTTGATTCAGTCTTGATTGGTGAAAAGGTGATTGGTTGATGCAGAAATTTTTGATGTTTGATTGATGTTATTTGTGGATCCAGTTTGAAAATTTATGAAACGTGGTCCCTAGAAGAAAGAGAAGGTTGTAGCCTTTTGCAGGTAGCAGCCTGCGTACTAGTATCTCAACTAGTACAAGAACTAAGGTGGTTGTAGCTCCCTTCCTGGAGAAGCTGGAAAACAAGAGAGGGTTGTATCTCTCTACAGGTAGTAGCCTGCGTACTGGTAAAGGACTGCACCAGTACAAAATCATTGTAAAAAGAAGTTTCTAATTAAAAGAAGATAGAGACGAACTACAGCAGGTGGTTTTCACCCACATTGGGTTTCCACCTTATATCTTGTGTTCTTGTGTGTGGTTGTCTTCTGCTCTGTTTTACTGTTCCTGGTAACTGTTTATATGATTATGTTGCATAAATTAATGATCAACATCTGTAGAATAAAGTAAATTATAAATCTGCATAGTATACACGGGTTTCCTTATCTGTAGTTGCGTATATACGCAGGTTCATCTAACTGAAGTAGCGTATATGTTCTGGGTTTGAAAAAGAAAATAATTGACCAGATAATACTGATTCACCCCCCCTCTCAGTATTATTTCCAACAATTGGTATCAGAGCAGGTCCTTCAGGAGAAGCTTGATCGCTTGAAGGAAGATCTATCATCATGAGCAACTACGAGAGAGAAGCATCAATTAGGCCACCAATTTTTGATGGGACCAACTTCTTCTATTGGAAGGTAAGAGTCACAGCCTATCTTCAATCTCTTGGTACAAAAGTCAGGGATATCATAGATACAGGGTAACTCCTATAGATCCAGCTGAGAAGAAGCAGTTTGAAACAAATGCAAATGCTGTCAACACTCTATTAGGATGTCTATCTCAATCAGAATTCGTTAAGGTTATGCAGTATAAAACTGCAAAAGAAATATGGGACAAGATCGTGCTGAGTTATGAAGGAGATGAGCAGGTAAAACGAGCAAAACTTCAAACCCTCAGAATTCAGTATGAAAATCTCAAGATGTACAATGATGGAAGTGTGGCTAACTATTTCCTTCGTATAGATGAGATTGTTAATTGTATGAAAAATTTGGGTGAAGAAATAAAAGAGGCTATTGTGGTTGAAAAGGTTCTAAGATCTTTGTCTCCTAAGTTTGAATCAAAAGTTTCTGCAATAGAAGAAAATGAGAATCTACAGAAAATTACCATGTCGCAGCTACACGAAATTCTAACCGCTTATGAAATGAGGAAAGGGGGACCATTAGAAAGAAGAGAAGCCACATTCAAGGCCTCAGGAAAAGGAGATTCCTATGACTCAGGACATATGTCAGAAGAAGAGGAAGAATCAAATTTTTTCAAGAACCTTCAACGGGGTGCTGGAAGATTAAGAGGTAAGTTACCTTTCAAATGTTTTTCTTGTGGAAGAGTCGGTCACTATGCTACCAAGTGTCCTCATAAAGATAAGCTTGACAAAACTAAGGAACCTTTTAGATGGAACAAGAAACAGAATGTAAATAAGAAAAGCTATTACACTCATGAAGACAGTGATGGATTTTCAAATAGTGATGAAGACGAACAAAGTAATAATTATAGACTTTTAATGGCTTTTGAAGATGATGATTTCATGGATGCTATAGATGAAGAAGGTCTTTATGAAGAGATTTCTAAATTCAAAATTTGTTTAGAAGAGAAAAATATGATTATTGATACTTTGCAATTCCAACTGGCCGAAAGTGAAAAACATCATGAAAAGTTAGAGTGTGAAATTGTGGGACTTAGAAAAGAGATTGAGAAAACTAAAGCTCTTAATCTTATATTTGTTAAAGGATCTGAAACGTTAGATGAGATTATCAAAGTGCAGCGTTCTCCTCTAATCAAGACAGGTCTGGGATATAATGAAGAAGCAACTCAAGCGCAGAAACCATCCACCTCCAAAAGTTATCTTGATGCAGCAAGAAAAAGTGAGCAAAGGCCCAATAGAGATCACCAGGTAAATCAGGGACAATTTACCTCAAGAGTGAACAAAGACTACCAGGTAAATCAAGGGCAATCTACTTTAAGGATGAACAGAAGCTACAACCAGCCACAGGTAAAACCTTCTCAATTTTCCTCAAGAATGGATGTCAATAGAAACTACAATCACTTGGATGGTAGATTTGATAACCGCAGGAGTTTCTTCAATGGCCAATGTTTCTCCTGTCGTAACTTTGGTCACAAAGAAGCTCAATGTGTTTCCTATAAGACAATCATGACTAGCGAAGCTCAAAAATAAGGAAATATGACTGGAATCATGAAAAGGACCTACAATAACTTTTCTGCTCTTGAAAATGAAATAAAATGTTCTATTTGTAACAACTTCGGTCATGAAGATTCTGAATGCAGGAGCAGGTTTCGGCAGACAACTCAGAAGGAACAAGCCTCAAGTGCCAGAACATGGAGAATGAAAGAACCACAAACAGAAAGATGTGGTATAGCCTTATATGCGGAAGGGTAGGAAAATCAATGGTACATCGACAGTGGATGTTCGAAACATATGACAGGTGATAAAGAAAAACTTCAGTCATATAGTGCCTTGGAGAAGGAGAAGAAGGTCTCATTTGGAAATGACACCCCTGCACTCATAAAAGGTAAAGGTTCCGTTCTTTTAAAAGAAAAGGTCAAAGCATGAAACGTTATGTATGTTGATGGCTTAAAACATAATATATTGAGTGTCAGTTAGATGTGTGATCAAGGAACAGAGGTAATATTTCGATCAAATGAATGTAGTGTTCGGGATCTTTATACAGGAGAAACAGTGATCAAAGGCATAAGAACTCCAAATAATTTATACATATTCAAAGAAGGACAACAACAATACTATCTGAGCAAGGATGACGAACACTGGCTATGGCACTGGAGGTTGGGGCATCTAGGCTTCTCACAGATAAGGAAAGCATGCAAATACTAGGCAGTTCGTGGTCTTCCATACATCAGAATTCCAGACAATACAATATGCAAGTCATGTTAGTTTGGTAAGAAAACCAGAACTAACTTCCCTGAGAAGGAAGGATCAGCTAGCAGGCCACTTGAGCTCGTCCATACTGATGTATGTGGCCCGTCTAGGAAAAGGTCACCTCGGGGAGAAGAATACTTTATATTATTCATTGATGACTATTCAAGGATGGTTTGGATAGGACTTATGAAGCAAAAAGATGAAGCCTTCGGAAAATTCAAATCCATCAAATCTTTGGTTGAAAATGAATCAGATCACAAAATTGAATGCCTCGGGTCTGATAGAGGTGGCGAGTTTATCTCAAATGTATTTTTGACTTTTGTGAAGAACATGGAATAAGAAGAGAATTCTCTACAGCCAGGACTACTCAGCAAAATAGAGTAGTGGAAAGGATTAACAGAGCGGTTCAACAAATGGCTTGTGATATGCTTGATGAGTCTGGAACTCCCACAACTTTCTCGAGTGAAGCCACATTTGTTGCAGTTGTTATTCTCAACAAAATAAACGTCCGGGTGAACAACACTCAAACCCCTCATGAGCTATGGTATGGTGAGACTCCTTCGGTAAAATATTTCAAAATTTTTGGAAGCAAATGCTATATCAAAAATACTGATGAACATCTTGGCAAGTTTGAACCTAGAGCAGATGAAGGCATTCTCCTTGGTTACTCTCCCCACAGCAAAGCTTACAAGTGCTATAATAAAAGGCTTGGAAAAATTGTTGAAAGCATTGATGTAGTGGTTGATGAAGAAGAAAACACTCCTAGGCAGGTAAGATCTGAAGATTTCGAAGATGATGAGGACTATCCTTCAACATCAAATCAGAATTATGATGAAGAAGAAGCTCAAGAGGCACCAGAGGAACATATAAGGATAGAAGAGAAGACTCCATCCGGATACATTCAAAAGAATCATCTAGAAACTCAAATTTTGGGGCAGAAAGAGGCAGGTATACAAACAAGAAGAACAATTGCAGAAGCTTCAAGCTATTTGGCATTACTCTCCTCCATTGAACCACAAAATGTAAGAGAGGCATGTAAATATGAATGCTGGGTCAAAGCAATGGATGTAGAACCTGAGCAGATCGAAAAGAATAACACTTGGGAGTTGGTTCCTAGACCAAAAGATAAGAATGTCATAGGGACAAAATGGATCTTCAAAAACAAGTTGAATGAAAATGGGGAAGTGATTAGAAACAAGGCCAGACTTGTTTTAAGGTATGCAAAACAAGAAGGAATATACTTTGAAGAAACTTTTGCTCTCGTTCTAGACTTG
>APFE031298046.1:0-10086 GCA_000404065.3 Pinus taeda | reverse complement strand
TGGGCATGGAAATTAAAAGAGATCGAGCAAAGAGGAAGCTCTGGTTAAACCAGAGGAAGTATGTCGAGACAATACTGCAGAGCTTTAATATGCAGGATAGTAAACCGGTGAAGGTTCCTATTCCTGTAGGTGTAAAGTTATCTGCTGAACAGTGTCCGAAAACATAAGAAGAGGAAGAGGATATGTCTTGTGTTACATATGCAAGTGTAGTCGGTAGCATGATGTATGCAATGGTCTATACTACACCCAACATTGCACATGCAGTGGGAGTATTGAGCAGGTTTATGTCAAAACCAGGGAAAGAGCATTGGACAACAGTGAAGCGGGTTTTCAGGTATTTGCGTGGCACTAGTGATTATGGTTTGTGCTACCAAGGAAGACCAGGATGGACAGAGTGTTGGATATCCGTGGCTTTGTTGATGCAGACTGGGCTGGAGATCTGGATCAGAGAAGATCTACAAGTGGGTATGTGTTTAACCTATTTGGAGGTGCAGTCAGTTGGATGAGTAAGAAACAATCTGTAGTGGCACTATCAACTACAGAGGCAGAATACATGGCAGCCACTCATGCAAGCAAGGAAGCAGTTTGGTTGTAGAGATTGTGTTCAAATATGGGGTTAGTACAGGAAGCTATAAGGATAGACTATGATAGCCAAAGTGCAATTTTCTTGGCCAAGAACCCTGCATATCATTCAAAGACAAAGCACATTGATATTCAATATCACTTTGTGAGGGATATGATAGAAGACAAAAAGGTGTTACTGGTAAAGGTGTACATTTTGAAGAATACTGTGGATGCATTGACAAAATCTATGAGCTCTGAGAATTTCTCTTGGTGTAGAGAGACAATGGGCATTTTAGGGCTAAGAAAATGACTAAGCTCTCTTGTGGCCACCTATGGAAAGAAACAACAAGTGGGAGAATGTTGGGTTGTGTTATATTCTTTCCATGTAGTTAACAGGCGGTTTGAAGGGCACTCGTAACCCCACTTTATGGGGTCCGAGGCAGCACCCCGGAAAATTTTGGTTTTGGACCCTATGTTAGGTTGGGCGGACCCACCTATGGTTTTGTGCATGATTTTTGCACATGTTTTTTTGGACGCGATGGTTTTCGGTCCATGGTATTGGATGCTTCGGCAATTATAAATATGTATTGTAACATTGAAAGGAACATAATGAAAAATCAAGCTGGTAGTCCTGGTTTTGCGATTCAGGGGAAAATCTCTGTGTATATGTGTTTTATGTGTTATGATCTCGCATTGTTTATTTTCTGTGCTTTAGAATTCGTATGCAGGTAATTTATATACGGGGTTAAAATGCAAAATATGACATTAAGAAAGAATATGACATTATAATGATGATGCAAAATAATATCAATATGTTTTTTATTATTGTTAGGTCCCTATACTACTAGTGTAGCCCCTTATTGTTATTAGTGAAACCCCCTTATTGTATTGTTGTGCCCATGTAGTCCCCATGTTGTTATTATTATGCCCCATAGAAACCCACTATTGTTATTGTTGTGCCCCTATAATATTATTGTTATGTAGGCTCTGATTATGTTGGGACCACTTAGACTCCTATATATAGAAAGGAGGTATTGTCATTTGTATCATCCAAGAATTGTTCATTTTTCTAATGTAAATAAGGTTCCTCGTCGAAGAAGCTGATTTTGAAGTCACTGATCTATCTTTTCTATCTTTTTGTGAATTGATTTCATAACATTTGGTATCATAGCTTTGGATTCTAGGGTTTCGCTGCTCCAAAATAGGTCATCGTGGAATTTTCATTATAACTTTTTCTCTACGAAGTTTCAGATGCTAAAAAAAATTCTGTTTGATCTGAAATAGTCCTAAACCATGGATTTGAATTTCAGATCTTGTCTCGCTATATTTTTAGAGATATGATCTTAGGAATTCAGGGTTTTTGCAAGCTACAAAATTCCATCACAAAAAGGTCATTGTGGAATTTTCACTATAATTATTTTTCTATGAAGTTTTAGACTCTAAAATTAAAACACATTTGAACCGCACTATTGATGAAGCTTGGGTCCAAATTTCAGATCTTGTCTCACTATATTTTAGGAGATATGATCCAATGAAGTTAAGGTTTGTGAAGGCTCCCAAATTACATCTCAAACATGTGACCTTGGGAAAATCATCATAACTTTCTCTTTGAGTATCAGATGAAACGTTTGAAAGAAGTTACAGAAATAGGATGAACTTTAGTTTTCTGTGCATCATTTTTAGGTTCGAAGGTTGAAACAGTTACACGTGACACATTGTACAAGTTCGCTCTACTGAAAAAGTGTATAATCAGTTTATCTTGGGAGATTGGGCATAACGCTTTCTTGGAGAATCAAATTTTGATCATACTGGTGCCAATGGAAAGAGGACTCAAAGGTATACCATAGATACAATTTCAAACCTTGGAGATCCAAAATTTCAGAGATACATCAGATTCAATATCAAGCTCCTACAAAGTGAAAAAAGGTGTGTAGTTTTTTTTAAATTTTGCATAAGTTTGGTTTGAAAAATTAGTTTGAAGCATTTCGAAGAGAATAGTGAAGCATAATTATCATTAATTTATGCCCCAAAGAAATAAAATGGAAACAACTAATAAGCAACCTGAAAGCACTAGCATGATTCTTGAAGAAGAGGAAGAAATGCAACATGATATATCAAAATTACGAGACCACGTGCAACAAATTTCACTCTCACAAAAAGTAACAGAAGCTAATATGGATGATTTAAAGAAAGACCTGGAAGATAAGATGGATGGCATGACAGACAACATTGAAGATTGGAAGAAAGACATGGAAGGTTGGAAAGAAGGGTTGACAAATTTACAACAAATAAGGCTTCCTAATGGCAAAAAGGTAGTAGAGAAAATGCATAATGAGAACAAAAGAAATGTTAATCATGATTCAAAGAATGACAAAATTGAAGATTTGAAGAAAGACATGGAAGGTTTGAAAGATGGTTTGACAAATTTTCTACAAGAAAAGCTTCCTAATGGAAAAAATTTAGTAGAGAAAACTCATGATGAGAACAAAAGAAATGTTAATCATGATTTCATAGACTCTAACTTTGGAATAAAGACCCACCATGTTCCAAAGATCGATATGAGGAAATTTGATGGCAAGGATCTCGAAACATGGATACTACAGATGGAGCAATATTTTGATCTCCATAATGTGCAAAATACACAAAAGGTATGCATTTCAACTTTATATTTGGAACCCAATCAGTTTGTATGGTATCGATGGCTTTGCTCTCGTAAATTGTCACTTGGACAATTTTTACAAAAGAAATGATAGCACATTATGAGGATACAAAATAAGCACTTTTTTTTAGCCAATTGATAAATCTCAAACAAAAAGGTTCAATGGTGGATCACATTGAGGACCTCCAAAAATTGAATATAAGGGTAAAAGATATTATAAAGGAGCATAGGATTGATGTGTTCATAGGGACATTAAATGATAACATCCGACATGAGGTTCGCATTTAGGAACCTGATTCATTGGAGAAGGCATTCAGGATGGCAAGAAAAATTGAAAGCAAAATTATGGCAACAAGGAAGCATACCAATCACAACTATAAAGATGGAAGTGTTTTTGTCCCTAACCTTCCACAACCTACAAGGTTGACACCACAACAATTGGAAGAAAAAAGAGCAAAAGGAGTTTGTTATCATTGTGATAGAAAATACACTGAAGGTCATAAGTGTGTTAAGAAGGAATTATTTTACATAGATTGTGAAGAGGAAGAAGAAAAGGTACAAGAAACATCAAAATAAGAGGACACACACCAGGAACAAAGCCTAGAGAAAGAAGAAATGAATCCGACCATGTCTTGTAATGCATTGGACGAAATAACCACTCCTCAAACTATCAATATAGAAGGACATATCAAGAAGAAAAAGGTAATAGTGTTGATTGATTCAGGAAATACCCATAATTTTATTCAATGTAAGATAGTGAAGGAATTGAATTGCTTCCTATATCCAGCACCAAAGTGTCAAGTAATGGTTGCAAATGGAAGAACCCTAAATTGCTCTGGAAAGTGCCATAATATCAAGCTATCCATGGGAGAATATGTGTTGAATAGTCCAATGCTTTCCATTCCAATGGATGGTACTAATGTTGTACTAGGAGTCCAATGGCTACAATATTTGGGTACAATAACTTTAATTTTCAAGAACTTTTCTTGAATTTTTTCAAAAGGAAAGGAAGTTGAATTAAGGGGTATCACAAGGAAACCAGGAAAGATAATCAACACTAACGGCATGAAAAATATTCTAAAGAAATAACAACATGGCGTAATTTCACATTTATGTTTGCTAGAGGTTCCCACGTCAAAATCATCTATTTCTCTAGATCTCTAAAAAGTCTTGGACACTCATTCCAAGGCATTTGCATCTCCCAAAGGCCTCCCACCTATTCATGATCATGATCGTGCTATTTATTTGGTTCCAGGAAGTGTTCCTCCAAACATCAGGCCTTATGGATATCCCTATGCACAAAAGAGTGAAATTGAATGTATGGTTGCAGAAATGTTAGAGGCTGGTATAATTCAACCTAGTCAAAGTTCTTTCTTTGCTCCAACAGTATTGGTGCACAAGAAGAATGGATCATGGCACATGTGTTTGGATTATAGGGAGATTAACAAGCTCACTATTATAGATATATTTCCCATTCCTCTCATTAATGTATTATTGGATGAATTGCATGGAGCAATTTACTTCAGCTAGTTGGACCTCCATGCAGGATATCATCAAATCAGAATGAAGACTGAAGACATTCCAAAGACAACATTTAGAACTCATGAGGTTCATTATGAATTTTTGGTCATGCCTTTTTGTCTTCCAATGCACCTTCTACATTTCAAGGTTTAATGAATTCCTTTTTCAAACCCTTAGAAAACTTGTGTTAGTGTTTTTTGATGATATACTAATCTATATCAAGTATTGGAAGGATCATGTTCAACATGTTGATAGAGTACAAGAGGTGGAATATTCGGGTCATATTGTCTCTCATGAAGGTGTTAAGGTAGACCCTCAACACCAACAAGTTCTCCAACTCTTAAAGGATAACCTCACTTTGGCACATAATAGAATGAAAAAATAGGTAGATCAACATTGCAACGAAAGAAGTTTTGATGTTGGCGACTGGATATTTCTACGGCTACATACATACAAACAAATGTCCCTGAAGCAAGCTAAAAAGGATAATAAACTATCAACAAAGTACTATGATCCTTACAAGGTGATGCAAAAGATTGGTACTATGGCATACAGATTGGAGCTTCCTGCATCTTCCCAAGTGCTCCCAGCTCTTCATGTTTCATGCTTAAAGAAGGTTATAGGTGACAAGCTCCCAGTGCAAACAATATTATCGGAACTTAACGAGGAAGGAAAAATCATATTGGAACTTGAAGTAGTCACGAAAACCAAAACTCGGCAGGTATGAAATCAATCAATTTCATAGTATCTTATCAAGTGGAAGAACTTACCCGCTGAAGGTTTCACATGAGAGGATGAGACTTTTATACAAAAACTTCCAGAACTACTCAAGCATTGAGGAAAACACTTTTTTAAGGAGAGGCGAATGTTAGGTACCTATACTACTAGTGTAGCCCCTTATTGTTATTAGTGCAACCCCCTTATTATATTGTTGTGCCCATGTAGTCCCCATTTTGTTATTATTGTGCCCCATAGAAGCCCACTATTGTTATTGTTGTGCCCCTACAATATTATTGTTATGTATGTTCTGATTATGTTGGGACCACTTAGACTCCTATATATAGAAAGGAGGTATTGTCATTTGTATCATCCAAGAATTGTTCATTTGTGTAATGTAAAGGAGGTTCCCCCCTTGAAGAGGCTAATTTTGAAGTCGTTGATCTATCTTTTCTATATTTCTCTGAGCTGGTTTCATAACAATTATGGTCATGACTATATATCTCGGAAAGTGTCTCACTTTTTACATGTCAAGAAAAGTAACAGCTTTCTTAGATTTTTTCAAGATATTCTTAAATATATTGATAAATTACAAAAGCATCATCATTGATTTGTTGTCTTTATTTCTTGGTCTCACCTAAGTTGTCTTTCTCTTTGTCTTTGGTTTCCTTATATATTATATTTGTAAGCTGATGCTATATTAACATTTCAATATTTGCTATATATACTGATATTACTTTATTGATTTTAATTGTATAGTATCAGCCCTCTAGGGAATTACTTGATGAGGAAGGGGTGGTTGTAGTACAAGCACCTGTTCAAGAACATGGAGCAATTAATATTGAGGATCAATCTAATGATCTTATAGAAGAAGATAATGATGTTGATAACATAATTGAAGAAAATGGGACAAATAGATTGATCCAGGAGACATTTAATAATGTTGGAATTGATAGTGATGACAACCAGTATGATGATTGTGCTTTTGATTTACCTGTACTTGAGATGGAAACTAAACCTCTTTATGAAGGCTCAAAAACAACACTTCTCTCTATTGAATTGTCATTGGTCAACTTAAATGTGGTGAATGGTTTGTCAAACACATGCATGACACAACTCCTAAGGTATGTAATATATTTTGTGACATTTATTACTATATATATAAATGATAAAGCAATTATTTTTTCCATTGTTTTTAATGTTAGTACGTTGATCTACATAATTTCATTAATTCGTAACATTTGGATGCAATATGTATGATTAATATTGTTTAGCACATTAACCAATAATATTTGTTTTTATGTTGTAGATTATTAGGTGAATTTCTGTTACCACCATCAAATGTTTTACCTTGTACCTATCAAGATTTACATGACATTACGAAAGATTTTGGAAAAGAGTATCAATCTATTCATGCATGCCCTAATGATGATATTCTCTATTATAAAGAACATGCATTGAAAGACAAATTCCCAAAACGTGATGAGAGTAGATATCAAACCGATAAAGTAACAAAAAAGGTGCCTCACAAGCTTCTTCGTTATATTCCCATAATTCCACGTCTATGACAATTGTTCAGGTGAAAAATCTTAGCAAAAATTAATATGGATTACCATGTAATGAATAGAATTGAAGCTGGTGTTCTTCGAATGCCTGCAGATGATATGCCTTTAGAAATATAGAGGAAAAGTGGCCAGAGTTTAAAATAGAACCTCATATTCTTAGGCTTTCATTAGTAGTTGACGTGTCAATCCATTTGGAGAGGTCGGATCTACTTGCTCAGTGTGGCTCATTTTTGTTATAACCAATATCATTCCCCCGTCGAAGTCAATAAAGAGGGAGAACATAGTGTTCACAATGAGTGTTCTAGGTATTAATTTGTTTAGAATAATTTTTTTTAGCACAATAACATCTCATTTGTCTTGTTTTTTTTATAATTATGTCCTATATCTTTTTGTTAATTTACTCATATATGTTCAATTATGCCTTATAATTATGTCTTTTAAATTCTTTTATTTACTCATACATGTAGTAATTATGTATTGTATGTTCAATCAATTAGGTAAGTACTAGGTTAAATATATGAATGTATATATCAAACCTCGTATTGATGAGTTAGTGGAGTTATGAATGGCGTCATTATGTATGATATTTATAGAGCAGTAGTTGCATAAAGGGAATTTGAACTACATGTAATGCTTGTATGGAAAATTCATGTTTCCCCAAGGCTAACACGTTTATGTGGTATGTTATAACATTACGCTGGACTTTAATAGTGTTTAATTTTATGAATTTCAATTCAAGTATGTTTTTTAAATAGTTCAACCTTCATTGCACATACTTAAAATAATCGATATAAAATGTATTCCATTTCTTTTAGGTCTTTAAACAAAGGGTAAATTTACTTGTCTAATTTGTGGTCCTAAGATGAAGTCTCATCATTCAAGAAGCTCAGGAAAGGAGATGTTTGATGAGTATCAGCACTTGTTTTTCTAAGAACCATAGGTGCTGAAGTACTAAAAAGCATATTTTCAATGGGAAAGAAGAGATTGGATTAATACCATAGAGAATGACACCTCGTGCATGGAAGTTGCATTATTATAGAGTCTCTCAAGGTATGGATCGAAATGTCTATGTATCAATATACATGATATGTTTGGATTATTTTATATTTTTATGGAATTTTCTTCATTGTACTAATTGATAGGTTATTGTTGTAGGTCGTCAAGGCATTAATAACAGGGCAATTCCACGAGGAATGAAAAGTTATCCTGAGCAATTCAATAGAATCCCTCTTGTAGTGGCTACAACCACCCTCCAAAATTTTTCCTTAGCCTGTTTTGGAGCATCCCTACCAACCTTACACAATGATTTGTCCCGCTTCATCAGGTACTCAAGCTTTAGTGTTTTCCTCACACAAAGGCAGCCTGTTTATCATAGTTGATCCATTCCCTTCACAGGTTGCTCACTCGGACTTGGTCCAACTACAGGCTGAGCAACTTACCCTTGAAAATTTCACAATTTTGGAGGGCAACCAACCTTCCCTCCAGGAATTATGCAATCCTCTCTAATAGCCTGATGGGCTCCAGGATTACACAATGTTGCCAACCAACCGTCCTAGCAGGATTTGCTCAAATTTTCCCAGCAACAGGCTGTTCAACCTAGGATTTGCACAAATATGGGCAGAAATCAGCTACTCTACCCAGAAATTGCACAAATATCCTGGGCACCCAACCCAGAGCCCAACCATAAATGCACATTTTTCTCTAGCAGTCGAGCAGTCTCTTGCATGTGCAACTGAGTTGATCGGTTCCCTTCGGGACCGAGAAAAAATTACTTGCATGTATAGGATGTTTCTCCCAAGGCAACATGCAAAGGCATCCCTTGTTTTAGGGATCCATGTTTAGCAGTTGGAGGTTACATGCAAGGAGAAATTCCAAAACCTCCCAGCAAGTGTCGCTTCCCCTAAATTTGTGGCATGCATGTCACAACCTCAATGTTATAAAAAATAATCAACCGGACACTACAGAGCTCGTTCCTCACATCAACCTTGCAACTCTAACATCCCACAACACATCTAAGAGCAGTTGACACATTCAACTTAGTTGTTTTGGGTAACCCTGCTTCCCATGCCTTATGCTGCATTTCTGTCGCTTTTTGTGTTTTTGCTTGTGGGAGTACTATTTTCTTGATTTCTCTAAATGATTGTTGTTGTTTACATATATAATAGCTTTTCCTAGCTCTATTTCAGTTTTGGTTGCTATCTCACTGCTTTCACATGCATGAAATTGTTTTGCATGGACGTTCACCCAACCGACGAACTACCTCACCCACATGCATGTTGATCTATTTGCTGAATATTTCATTCATGTTTTTCATGCACTGTTAATCACTTCTGCTATCACTTAGTGTCTCCATGCATTCACTAAATTACTTGCTTTAAGTTTCTCGTCAGCGAGTCGGGCCAACCTTGGCCCAGGCTATGCCTTCACCAAGGCTACATTGCGCAATATGGAAAGGAAGTCTCACCTTCCTCTCCAGATTTGTACATTCCTACCCAACACTAGCCTCCACGACTGTTTTGCACATTTTTGGAGGACAATGGCTACTTGGCCCAAGAAATTACACAAATCTATCCTTAGGCCAACGATCCTTCCTAGCTGGAATTGCGCATTGTGCAATCTCAACAATCAGCAACCATATTGAACTGTGCATTGCGTAGTTCCAACAACCATCCAATCTCCCAACAACCCAGACTGTGACTTGTGCAGTCTTGGCAGTCAGTCTCCTGACCTCCCGGCCGAAATCGCACAACCTTCATGATCATGCACCCAGGTATGTTGCAAGTGAGTTCTCATGTTCATTTTGGTTTTTGGTTGACAGATTGCTTGCCATGAGTGTTGCTATGTCTCTAGGTATTCCAGGTGTTCATCTGCCTCTCAGTAGTACAGGTACAATGATTTCTAGGAGAGAAGAGATGAAGACACAGTTCAAATCACACTTGGGGATGTATTTGATCAAGTGTCCATGGAATTTCCTACCCACAAAGACATCAAGTTGTTCATAGACAAGGACATCAAGATATGACAGCAAAAACATCACAACGAGAAGCACCATGAACAACA
>APFE031298044.1:161768-204555 GCA_000404065.3 Pinus taeda | reverse complement strand
CCACGTGGTCATCTGACTGCTGAAGACAAACCCTAGAAATTAAGGAACATGTTTCCCTGTTTTTAGGGTTTAGGATCCCTGAAAATAGCACGTGGGACAGAGCCTTTATATCTTCATCCATGACACATTTTACGAAACTGAAGGAGGTTTTTGTAGCCCATGTTGTCCAAAACAAAAACCTCTCCTGGTTTTGTAAAACATTTCTCCAGCTGTCCAGAAACTGTCCTTGAAAAACACGTGGCAAACAAGAAAAATCTGTTTTCTGAAAGACTGCACCTACAGCAGTTTCGTAGCACAACTTTGGTCACCCGTTTCTCCCAGATCAGAATGAATTTGAGGAAACTGAAGGAGGCTTTTTTGAATCAGTCAATGCTGAACAAAAACCTCTCCTGGTTGTTTAAAACATTTCTCCAACTGCCCAAAATAAGTCTTTGAAAAACCGTTGTCAAACAGGAGATGAAAAACTGCACCTACAGCAGATTTGTAGCGCAAGTTCAACCATAAATTCCTCCCACCTCAGAATCAATTTGAAGAAACTGAAAGAGGTTTTTGTAGTGTAGCATGTTATGAAGAAAAACTCTTTCAGTTTACAAAATGGAGTTCTCAGCTGCTCAGGAAAGCTTCTGTAAGTTGACTAGTAAAAACAGTTTTCCTCTGCTAAAACAGGCTGCTACAGGGGTTTCGTAGCACACTGCGAAAACACTTAGTTCAGTGATTTCATAGATACTTTCAAAATTTCTCCAACATGATGTGAGATATGACTTATAAACACCTGGTAAGACTTCTAAAACATGGAATGAGGCTGTCAAACCTTATTTGGCAATATAGTTAAGCTGTCTCCTTGCCTTACAGTGCCTGACTCTGTTTATTGGGATCTTGTCTTTGATGTTAGTACCATAAAAGCATAATGTGCAGCTACAGCAGTTTCGTAGCGTGCTATGAAACTGCTGTGTGATTTAAAAACACAGTTTCATGTCAAAAAAATTCAACTCTCTTGATCTTACCTTTTTCCTTTGAAATATTTTCAGTGATAACAGGCCCTACAACAAGACTCTGCCATCACCACTGTGACTGCAGTAACCGATCGAAACAAGCGCATAGTTCAAGTCATGGAGGAAGCATATCGAATGGTCATGGAGTTGGACATTTCCAAGGGAGAATCGATTGAGGTGCGCGTTCGCAAGCTTGTTACAGGGACGCGTGACACTTGCACAAAGTTGGCTAAGGTTCAACTAGAGCTAAACCTACAGATTACAGATTTATAGTTGAAGGCCCAACCTTCAAATCCGTCAGAAGTAAAGGAGCAGCGTGAAATCGCTGTCACAGAGGCAATAGCGGCGGTAGATAGTGCAATAGTAGACTACAAACGGCTTTTTGAACAGTTGTTTGAGGTCTTGACGAGTCTGCAGGAGGATCCTAATGTATAGTGGCTAGAGACAGAGGTGAAAGAACTGTAGCAATGCTATGACGAAGTAAAAGGTACAGCGCGTACCATCACTCTCACATAGAGACTAGCGAAGCTGCAGGAGGCAAAAACATTGAAGGAATATGTAGATGCGGTGCAACACAAAGAGGCAGTGCTGAAGGTGTGTTATAAGCTCTGGTTAGATGAAGCTTATTTGGTCCCGACCTCCATTGAAGGCAAGCTTACTAATTTGCAAGAAATTTAGCAGAAGCTTTAGGCTGACAGTTCAGGACCAAGGACATAGCCGTTGGTTGAGGAAGTGAAGTAGGCGGCCGCGCAGTGCACCACGGAAGTGGCAGTCATACAGGTCGAGCTGGGAGGTCTTCACATCAAGATCTCCATGCCCACAGATTGACTTGAGGGAGAGTCACCATGTTTGTGTTGGGGTCCCGTTGGGAACAGGTCCCCCCAAGAGTAATTTTGGGGCTAAAAGGCCATGTTTTGGGATAATTTTGTAATAAAGTTGTAAAGTCTCCACATTTTATGGTCGTAGAGTGCGAAGGTGTAAAGAGTCATAAAGGGTTGTCCGCCCAAGTCGGCTGTAAAGATCCACCCATGGTCTGTGGACCATGGGATTTTATAAAACGGATCTAAGTAAGTAAGCTCTAAGTAGTTAAGTAAGGAAGAAAGTAGCGAAGTAGAGTGGAGAAGTCTAAGTGTTCTCGGGTCTTAGCGTAGGGAGAGGCTCTGCAGCTGAGTGTGCAAAGGCCTATAGTGACTGTCCGTAGATGAGTGCGCGGACCCTTGCATCTATGTGCACAGGGCAAATAGAGTCTGTATTAAACTGGAAGATATCAATAAAGATAAGTTTTCTGCAATTACTGTGTATTTCGTTCCTGTTAATGCATCTGATTATATTGTGTTTTGGGTTTAATTTACAATGTTTATTTGATGCGTGAATATATGTAATTGTATCGGTTAATTGAATGCAAGTAAGGATATTATTTTATGCGGTGCTAACTGTGATTGATTAGTAAGATAAGTAAAACACTTGAGATAACTTGGGAACCTATACAATACATTGTCATAGCTGCGCGAAAGTACTTGGACCATGGTTGTGAAGGTCAATTATACACCTTCACGGAGGTACTGAAGGGTGGAATAAAGGGTAGACTGACAAAGCCCTAAGGCTTAGTGACCTACGCGAAAGTAGGGCCAGAGGCTATAAACTGACATCACGACCATCTCAGGGTGCAGAAACTTGGTTCCAGCACCCCCCCATACTGCTTCGAGTGAGACTTCGGTCCGCACTCCACGATTTGATGCCAAAAGGGCCAGTAGTGTAGGGATTTGTTTGGCTAAATAACGTTGATCCTGGGTCAGGGCCCATAAAGCCAAAAACCATTGATTTATTTTCTTGTTCATATTGTTTTCATCAATCTATTGGCTTCCGCTAGCTGAAAATAGAAGTAGATTTTTGTCTCGTTATTTAGTACATTGCATGAGCTTGTGAATCTATAGGATTTTCTACATGGTATCGGAGCCGAAGACAATATACTAGATGAGATTTTGAAGTTTTGAATTTTGGGTTATAGGTGAAATTCGAATTTACAATACATACTTCAAGATCTGGAGATGGTGTTCTACGGTTTGCTGCTCGAGTATGCCTTGGAAGGCAACTTGAATTTTATAGCCTGGAGGAACAAAATAGAGGTTGTGTTAGAGTATAATGGCTTGAAGGAATTCATTGATCAAGAAATTCCTAAGCCAGCAGCATCAAATGCACAGAATTGAGTTGAATGGAAGAAGTGTGTGGCAAAGGCGAGGTAGATAATCCTTGAGGGAGTTTGAGACCACATTGTCTCGAGTCTCCATGGATAGGAAACTTTGTATGCTATGTGGAAAACATTGACGAACTTGTATCAGAACATTATTCAATGACCAAAGGAAATTGGCACTGAAGGACAAACTTCGAAAAATCAAAACGGAGAATGGTGAGATGATTCCAAAATACTTGACCAAGTTCACTCAGTGTCACGATGAAATTGGAAGTGTTGGAATCACAGTTGCCGAGGATGATATGGTGAGTCTTGATCTTATAGGACTCCTAAATAGTTGGCATAGTTATTAGGACTCTACCAATTTTTGGGAGAAGATGTCAAATTGGGAACGACTGTGGTCAAATTTGATATAGGAGGAGACAGGAGAAACACTAAGGATGGCTCTTCATCAAAGACTGATGATGAAAAGAAATATGCCTTAGCAATTAAGGTGAACGAGGGGAAGTAAAACCTTCCCATTTCAAATCAGATTCTTATCATGGAGGTAAGAAGAAAGACATGACGAAATTTAAGTGCTTTCATTGTCATGAGCTAGTTCATTTTCTACAAATTGTCCACTCAAGATGTCCAAGAAGAAGTCCTTAGGAGGAGTGGCGAGTGAGGCTTTGGCCTCTCAATTTGAATTGGAATTTTCCTTCATTGCATGCATGGTGTCATCAATGATGGGAAGTGTATGGTACTTAGACAGTGGAGCTTCATTCCACATGACTGGTGACAAAGAGTTATTCAGTGACATGGAGGAGAAAGATATCTAGATGCATATCGAGATGGGTGACAACGAGAAGTATAGTGTTACAGGATTGGGCATGATTACATTTTATATGGGGCATGGGGATCCACTAACCCTGAATAATGTTATGTATTTTCTTGGGATGAAGAAGAACTTGGTATCTCTTGCCATGCTTGAGGATAGAGGCTATGATGTGATCTTCTTGAAAGGAAAGGCATTCCTTCTACACATAGCCACGGGTCAATTAAATAAGATAGGGATTCAGGTGAAGAATATCTATAAGTTGGAGGTAGAGGAGTGTGTTGCTTTGAACACAAAAGAAGAAAAGGTGCAAATCTGAGACATTAGCAAGTTGTGGCATAATCGATTGGGCCACTTTCATCATGGGGCTTTGAAGATATTGAAACAAATCTCTACCGGTCTTCATAAAGGTATGATTGAGTAAGTTGATACATACAAGGGGTGTACTTTGGGAAAATACACCAAGTCTTCCTTTCATGACAAAGATATTCGAGCAAAGGTTATTCTAGAGTGAGTCAATTCAGATGTGTGTGGACCATTCTTGACAGCATCCACGACCAAAAACAGGTATTATGTTATATTTGTTGATGACTTTTCTCGAAAATGTTAGATATTTTTCATGCAGAAAAAGGATAAAACTTTCACAAAGTTTTGTGAGTTTAAAGCATTTGTGGACAAAGAGTTGGGAAAGAAGGTTAAAGATCTACATAGTGATAATGGTGGTGATTATGTCTTAAATGAATTTAATAAATTATTTGTAGTGGAAAGGATTAAACGAGAATTGATGAAACCTCCTAACACTCAGCAAAATGGGGTGGTTGAGAGGAAGAACATAAGCATAGTAGGCGCAACGAGGGCAATGTTGCATGATCAGGTCCTACCACTACACTTGTTGGTTGAGGCATGCAACACAATGGTATATGTTCAGAATACTTGAGATGAAGACACTAGAGGAGGCTTATTTTGGTAAGAGGCCAAATGTTAGTCACTTCAATATTTTTGGGTCATCGGTATATTGCCATGTGACCAAAGATGCACGGAAGAAGCTTGAGCCTACAACATAGTTGGGTATATTTGTGGGGTACACTGATACACATCACAACTATCGGGTGTACTTGTTCACCAACAGAATGAAAGTGGTTCGTAGGGATGTCAGATTCGATGAGGAGAAGGCCATGTGAGTTTCCCTTAAGAGGGAGCTTGAGCTACATGCAGATGAGGATATTTTAGCTCCTAAGTTTGAGGATCCTCAGATTGATGTGGAGCAGCCACATGCAGAGATTTCGGGAGTGGAGACATCCACTCAGGCAGAGTCTTCTAGAGAGGGAAGAAAGTGCACCAAAGAGGTTGATAAATTATTGGACGATGCATGGGAGAATGTGGGAGCACCCTTCTCAGCACAGGTAGAGGAGGTCACCTGAGAGGTACACTGGATACATGGCTCTTATGGGTGAATGTGTTGTGACAAAGCCATGTTCCTTTAAGGAAGTAGTGCAACAGCCGGTTTGGGTTGATGCCATGGTGGAGGAGTATGACTCCATAGTTCGTAATAGTGTTAGGGATGTGGTCCCGAGACTAGATGACTTGAAAAATGTGCAACAAGAAATGTTAAATTTAGAATGTGTTAAAAATAGACCTGCTAAAAGTAGCATGTCTAAAAATAGCAGTTTGGCCAGTGAGGTCATTGGCCACATTGGGTGAGAGGTGAAACTGCTAAAAATAGAAAGTTCTAAAAATAGCATTTTTGGGTCCCTTCCTATTTTTAGCAGTTCCTGGTCTAACTATAGGAGGTAAAACCGAATTTGGTCTTAACAACAGTTTAAAATATTAATTAATTAATCTCCATGAGTTAATTAATTATGAAAAATTAAACTTGAAGTCTTTGTGAGATCATGCAATTATTTTCTTCCTTGATTTAGGAATTTATCCCTTGATTAAAGGAGATAAGGTTCAGTTCTATAATGAGAGAATCAGTTGACTTAGTTCTAACTTGTCAAGTCCAGTTAGATTATTTTATCAAGTTGTTAAAATAATAAAATATAGTTTGTTAATGCTTGCATGCATGTGACAATTATTATTTAAGATAACTGAGGATTCACTCATGGATAACTGTTGCATGTCAGTTCTGTTAGAGACCCAGTTGAGATCAGATGTGGGATAGTGTATTATCATATGCTTGACTATTTCTAGTAAGTAGTTTTTGCATGATTGAGGAACTAGTGTCCTCAAAGATTGGGTAGTTGGACCATAGGTTGACTTGGTATGTTTGGAATTAATTGCATATGATTTTTCTATTAGTTCCTAAGAAAACTGCACAAGGAAATAGGGATTGGACCATAGGTAAAACCTTTATATACAAGGCTTGGTTGGTTCATGAGATATCTTCATATCTTCATAGTTCATTGAGAACTGAATAGCTTGAGAGCTAATTATTTTTGTATTGTGAAGAGGATTTCCACTTGATTGATAATACATGGTTGGGGTTTTATGTTGGTGCTTTCCTCTGGATATATCTTATGTATGTGTGATTATTTCACTTGATCAGTTATGCATGTTTCTACTTGATGTTGCTCATGAATTCAGTTATGCTTCTGCTTAATGTTTTGTAGAAGTAGAACAAGTATTATGCTTTAGGATATTGCATATATCGGTTTGTTCTACAGGTGAAATTTTTACAAGGACCAGTCAGTGGTGAGCTCCCATTGGCTTTACAAGGTAAAGAAATATGAAAATGGTAGTGTGGAGAAGCCTAAGGCTAGGTTTGTGGCCCATGGCTTTTCACAGGTAGAGGGGATTGAATATGATGATACATTTTCCCCTGTTGCAAGGTACTCGTCAATCAAATCTATATTGGTACTATCAACATAGATGGGTTGGTAGTTTCATCATATGGATGTGAAGACAACCTTCCTTAATGGCATGGTTGAGGAAGAGGTGTACATAGAGCATATTGAAGGTTTTGAGACCTTTGACCGTGAGTTGCATGTGTGTTGGTTCAAGAGAGCATTGTATGGGATGAAGCAAGCACCCCATGCTTGGTACACCAGGATAGATATCTACTTCACTCGATTGGGCTTCATGAAGAGTAAAGTGGATGCAAACCTATACCACATAGTGGTGGAAGGTAAACTGTTGATAATTGTAATTTATGTTGATGATCTCATACTGACATGTGATGATTAGCTTATCAAGCCTTGCAAGGAGGACCTTGCAAGAGAGTTTGAGATGAAGGACATGGGGCTCATGCATTACTTTCTTGGCATGGAGGTATGGCAGGGAGATGGGGGGTTGTTTGTGTCTCAAGGCAAGTATGCCAACAAGATACTTAGGAGATTCCACATGGAGAGAAACAAACCCATGGAGACTCCTCTAGTAGGTAATTGGAGGAAGGAGGATGCTACTTCATGGGAAGAAGTGGAAGCTACTGTTCGCAGGCAGCTTTTGGGTTCATTCATGTACTTCGTGAACACACGACCAAAAATGTGCTTTAGGCCTACCAAGTTGTATTGGAAGGCAGAAAAGCATGTGTTGAGATACCTCAGGGGCACTTCTCAGTATAGATTGTGGTATAGACAGACAGAGGGAGTAAAGCTTCAAGGCTTCACCGATGTAGGTTGGGCAAGGAGTGAATATGACAAGAAGAACACATCAAGAGGGACCTTCAATATTGGGTCAATGAAATTTTCTTGTTACAACAGGAAATAGAGATTGGTTGCACTCAGTTCAACAGAGGCAGAGTACATGGCTACAAGTCAGGAGACATGTGAGGCCATCTGGATGAGGAAGATCTTGGTTAGTTTGTTTGGTTAGCAGATGGATCCAACTATGATTTACCACGATAATTAGAGTTGTATCAAATTCTCTAAAAATCCAGTTTTTCATGATCGGTCCAAGCATATTGATATCTAATATCATCATCTCATAACTACAATTGTATTCTAAAACAAGGTTAATGAATAAAGGATTTATTGGTGCCATCAGATATATAAATTGTATTGTAACCTTGTAAAGAGAGATTATACTAAAAATTCATTCTAGTTTTCTTGGTTTTGCTTTCATGTGAAATTTGTATCTACTGCAACTATTGGAAATTAGTCTTCTAATTGGAAATTTAATTATGCAGTTTATTTTCTACAACAAACAACAAATAAAATCACAACTACAATTTTCACCTTAAGAATATTGCGAAAAATAAAATAATGGAAACTGAGAAATTATAGCACACACATAAGAACTTTGATAGTTATTTTTGGACAATTGTCCCTAGAAAAAACCAATGTAAGAAAATCGGTGCACCAGATGAGGGTTTTATTATTATTCTTCAAAAACAAATTTGATTACAATAATTTAGATTCTCAACTCACAATCTAATATGAGGAAAATACTTAAAAAATATAGTGAGGAATTTTCTCTCACCCATAGCTATTTTCTTCCTCCAAAATTACCTCCCCGTCCTTTGCACTAAGCCTCCTACGTCACCCTCTGCGCAGAGCTTATGTTGGACCTTGACAATTTTGGCATTCCTTCCTTTGCTCTTTTTAAGATTGGAAACCTTCCTCTCAGGATGTTGATGCCCTCCTCTTCCACCTACTACTCACCCTCTAGCTCTATCTTCTTTGCTGATCTACTGCCACTGAGAAAATTAAACTGCCTGTGTAACTAAGTATCTGCTCTGGTGTTTTTTTTCTCATAACCACATTGATCTCCTCATATAGTCCATTGTTGGAGCACCAAAAAACAAGCTTAAAACTTAATCAATGGCTAGGATCATCTATGGATCGATCTGTGTGAGTTTCTAGATGATTCTTATCTTATCTCAATTAATATTGATTAATTAACCGTATTCCCTAAGTTTAGACGTAAGAAATATTTAAAAATAAGTTAGTAATCTAATTGAGACACTTCTAGAAAGAATTTCTAGAAACAACTTATGGGTTTTGGATATCTCACGTATTCTAGCATCTCCACCAAATTTTGCAGCTAGAACACATCTGATGCTATAAAAACTAACACTCCCTCTTAGCAAGGAATGTGTTCTAGTGCTGCACAGAGTGCCACAACATTCTATCTCTGTATCATCTCTTGTCACACTGCTGATATCTGGATGCTTCTACCCACCAACCACTGTGCAAATCTAATATATGTTGCATATGTGATGTTTTTGACCCTATTGTACTACTGTAAACTGTGCATTTGCACTGCAACTCCCTCTCATATGTTGTTTTTGAAACTAAAATCATCCAAGGTAATCTACCTATGCTATTGAAATGAGTTCTCCACCATACCATACGTTCTATGAAATAGATGAACTTAGATCTTCCTAGAGGTTTAGTGAGTATATCTGCAACCTGTACTTCTGTGGGACCATACTGTAGCTGAACTTCTCCATGTTGTACACAATCTCTTATGAAATGACATCAAATATATATGTGTTTTTACTTGTCATGAAACATTGGATTATCAAAGAGCTTTATGCAACTCTTATTATCATAATAGACACTGGTTACCTCCATCTTCTGCCTAAACAAGCTCACTAGTAGCTTTCGAAGCCATATAGCTTCACACATATCTATGCTTGTTGCCATATGCTTTGCTTCTACAAAGCTCAGTGATACTCACTTTTTCTTCCTGCTACACCAAGAAACCATTCCTGATCTAACATTGAAGCAGTACCCAGAGGTACATTTCCTGTCCATTGAACTGTCTGCCCAATCTGCATTTGTAAATCCACATAATCTTACATCATCTCCTCATCTATATCTTAACGCATTCTCAATGGTGCCACACGCATAACTCAGAACATGCCTCGTTGTTTCCCAATGTACTCTCTTCGGTTCTACCATGAGTTGACTAAGGGTATTGATGACAAAACAAATATCTGGCCTCATATTGACTACATACATGAGAGATCCAATAAGTTGTCTATACAAGGTGGGTTCAACATCCTTGTCATTTGATGCACACTTCCATGGTTCCTCTACCATACTTCCAATCCTAGGAAATAGTCCTTCAACCCCAAATCCTTCATTTCGAACTCTATTTCCAGGTTCCTCTTATAATCCTCTATGAGCCCAGATGATCCAATCAAAAAGAGATCACCCATATACAATAATAGAATGAGTGGCTTACCCTCTACCATCAAATAGTAAAGGTTCTTTCTTTCAAATACCGCCTCACTTAGTTTCAAAACCATCTAGTAATCCATCTCAATCACGTACAAGAGAACCCATCACACCATTGCTATCTAGAAATGGAAAGGAAAGGTGGAAGAACACTGTCACACCTAGAAAAACCCATGCCAATGACAACAAGAGAACCAAATACACACATGCATGTACCATGCTTGCCAAAACTGGCAAGGAAATCACACATTCAAATCGATATCTGCAAATAATCCCATTGTAGCTGCTAGATTTTGGTCTTCCTTGCTTGATATTTTCTTTCCTTTACCTTGTTGGTCCTTCCTTTACTTTCCTTGATCTAATGCTAGAGTGCACCAAGAATGCTCTAAGTGTCCAAGAGTGAGATAGAGAGCGAATAGAGAGAGAGTTCCAAAACTGAACTGAGGAAAGGTACCAATTGATCCTCAAAAGCCTTTTTATTAATGAGGCCTCTATTTTCTTCAGTTTTCCATTAGTTTCCTTCATTTTCCTCCTCACATGCAAACTATGACCTTTCACCTTCCTTTTCTCCTAATTTCCATTATTTTCATAAATATAATTCCATTAATGCCTCATGCCTTCCCAAACACGTTGCCAATTTCCCTTAGCCATATTAAACCAAATGAACACCCACACTAGGATGTTTTTCCCAACATTCATCTTGGAATACGTGTCACATGACTTTGGTTATTATTCATGGAATTTTTACCAGGGATGTTACAGAACCCTCCCCCTTGGGGGAACATTGTCCTCGGTATTCAATGACACCTACAACCAACAAGACTATTGAAAGAAAAACATACTGCCCATGGATTTTTATAACTTAGCTTGATGCAGTATTTACAATGATCAACATACTAAGAATCAAACGAACATGATACATAACAACATAAAAACCATAACAAAATGACACCCATACCACTTATAGTATCTTTATAATATAGCTCATGGTAGTATTTACATCCACATCCATATGTACATATACCAAAACATATACAAATAACATCTACTCTACAAATGAATAGAGAAGGATGCATGTCCTGCATCTGATCTGCCATATCCCATGTAGCTTCATCAGGCCCAAAATGCTAGCACTACACTTTAACCTGCTTGATTGCTCAGTTCGAGAGCATGAGCATATTTTTATGCAATATACATTGAGGTTTCGACTGGAGTTATCCATCTGGATCCACTTGTGATACATACCAATCAATCACATGACCAACATCTTTAACATACTTCTTAAGCAATAACACATAAAAACATCATGGACTTTCACTGCCGAAGTCAGTTCAATTCGATAAGCTATTAGTCCAATCCTCTCAAGTATCTTGAAAGGTCCATAAAACCGACATGCCAACTTGGCACATGATCCAATCCTCAAGGATCTCTTCTTGGGTTTGATGTGAAAATACACCTATTCCCCAACCTGAAACTCCTTAACCAACTTGTTCCGATCTGCATAACCTTTCTACCTGTCTTGCTCTCCCTTTAGATTTTTCTTGATAGCTTGCATTTTTTGTTCCATTTCTACCAACATGTTTGGTCCTATCAATGCATTTTTCACTATATCACTCCAATTGATGGGAGTATTTCAACTCTACCCATATAGTTCCTCAAATAGAATCATCCTCAGTGACCCCTGATAATACCATTTGTTATAAACAGATTCAACCAATGGGAGGTAATCCTCCCATCTCCTTTGTTGATGCATCACATACATCCTCAACATGTCCTCCAATATATTGTTGAGCCTCTTTATTTGTCCATCTTTCTACAGATGATAAGATGTGTTGAAGACCAACTTTGTCCCCAAACCTATGAACAACTCTTTACAAAACTTGTAAGTGAACTTAGCATGCATGTTTGACACACTCTTCCTTGGAACACCATGCAACCTCGCTACATCTATGATGAATTCATGTGCGATATCACTAGTTGAATAAATATACTTCACTAGAATGAAGTGTGCTCTCTTAGTCAACATGTCCACCACAACATGATGGAATCATGTTGTATAGATGTCCTCGACAAAACTGTGATGAAATCCATGGAAATTACCTCCCACTTACACACTGGAATCAAAATATAGATTCTTACATTCTTCTTTCATCTAGTGATAGTCCAAACATCTCACCACAAACTCTATCACATCCTTCTTCAGATTCGGCCAATGATAAAATTCTTCATTTTTGTCAATGTCTTCTGGTATCTTGTGTGAACTGAATAAAATTTTGCATGAAACTCTTGGAATATAGTCTTCTTGAGCTCACTTTCATTCGACGCATATATCCTGCCCCTAAATCTGACTAAACCATCTATTGTAAGATGATAGTCCACATCCTAACCACTTGTACCCTGGTGTAACGTGTGCATAAGCTCCATGTACTTGTCATCCTATTGTCCTACCTATAATATCCGATCATGTAAGTCTATCCCATAAGAACTCATAGTTGTTGTGTGATTCACCTGTACTCTCCTGCTAAGAGAATCTGCAACCCTATTCTCGTTACCCTTAATGTACCTGATCTCAAAGTCAAGCTCACTAATTTTTTCCAACCATCTAGCTTGTCCAACATTCAGATTCGGTTGGCAAAATATATACCTCAAGCCAATGTGATCACTCATTAATCCAAACCTCCTTCCAAGAAGATAGTGTTTCCACATATTTAACGCATGGATGATTGTTTCCAACTCAAGATCATGTTTCATATAATTTTTCTCATGCTCATTCAGTTTTCGTGACTCATAACATACTACATATCCTTCCTACATAATGACTCCATCGAGTCCTCTCTTGCAAGCATATGTACATACCACAAACTCTTTGTCCATATTTGCAATATTTAACACTGGATCATTCATCAACAACTGCTTCAACTATTCAAAAATTGTTACACATTCCTATGTCCATTCAAAATTCTTACCTTTCCACTGCAGTGACGTAATAGGATATGTGATGCAAGAGAAGTTCTTGATGAACCTCCTATAGTAACCTGCTAGCCCCATGAATGTTCTTACCTCATCCAAATTTCTAGGATTTTCCCACTCCATGATAGCCCTTATCTTCTCTCCATCCACTGCTATGCCTTCCTTGGAAACAAATGTCCCAAGTAATGTACCTTTTTCTGAAAGAAACTTCATTTACTGAGCTTAGCATACAAATTATGCTCTCTCAATAATATCAACACTACTGCTAAATACTCGACATGCTCTTCCTCATTTTTAGAATATATCAAGGTGACATCAATGAATTCAATAACAAACTTGTCCAGATAAGGACGCAATAGACTATTCATCAAGCATATGAAATTAGTTGGAGAATTAGTCAAACCAAATGGAACTAACCCAAACTCATAATGCCCATACCTGGTCCTAAAAATTTTCTTCTAAATGTCCCCTTCCTTGATGTGTACTTGATGATATCCTTATCTCATATCAATCTTCGAGAACACTGATTCTCCTTGATTCTCCCTTCAATTGATCAAGAAAGTCATCAATCCTCGACAATGGATACAAGTTCTTGATAGTCATGTTCTTCAACTTCCTATAATTAATGGATAGCCTAAAAGTACCATCCTTCTTCTTCACAAACAACATCGGTGCACCACAAGGTGGTACACTTGGCCTAATGTATGCCTTGTCAAACATTTCCTTCAACTATAACTTCAGCTCTACTAACTCTAGTGTGCTCATCATGTACGGTGACTTCAATGTTGGTGCTGCTCCTGTTACCAACTCAATGGAAAAATACACCTCTCTGTGAGGTAACAACTTTGAAATATCTGCTGGAAACACATCCTAAAACTACTACGAGATTGGGTACCCTCAATACCTCTGCATCCTCAACATCCTTACCTTATCACTAGAAATATGCACTACAAATAACACACACCGTTTTCTGCGACTACACTTTTCCTGCATATCTTTCACCATTCTAACTGATGTTGCCTTTTTCTTACCCTGCAAGATTCTTTATTCTCCATTTTCATCCAAACACTCAATGGCCTTGTCATAAAAATCCACCTTAGCCATGTGAAGATACAACCAGTCCATACCCAAAAGAATACTATATGATCCCAACGACAATACATTCAAATGTGCTAAAGTAGGCATACTATTCAACTCAAATGCACAAGATCTTACCTGGTGATACACTCTCTTATTTGTACATGTAGCCATTTGCACTAACAAGGATTCTGCATGCACTTATTTATTCAAGCCACACTAATCCACTAGGTCAGGACTAACATAACTATAATTAGATCTAGGGTCAATTAAAATGGAAACAAATTGATCTCAAATCTTACTATCCAACATTGCAACTATCTGTACCATCACCTTTATTTTTTTGTCCTCCATGGGGTGACCCATTAAAATACTTGTAAGGTGGAACATTTTCTTTCTCACCTGCATCCTAAGGCCTTGTTGTTTTTGGATACCATTTACCTTTAGCTTTGTCTTTCCCTTTCCAGCCTTGTTGAGATTATGTCTTGTGCTTTGAATTATCATAACAATGCTTCAATTTCCCAATAACTTCCTCAAGTGACTCGGGCTCATCAAACTCAATCCAATCGTTAAATGCTAATGGAAATCCATTGACAAATCTCTGAATTTTGGCCTTCTCATCCTTAAGATATGGTACATACCTCAATAAATCCAAGAACTTAGTCGTTTATTCCTCATTTGTCATTGATCCTATCTTTATCTCATAGAATTCCTTGGATTTGCTATCGTAGTACCTTTCTGACAAGTATTTCTTCCGGAAAGTCTCTTGAATTCACGCCAACTCAACTAATTTGTCTTGATGTCTCTAACCCACTTCACATATTCCCACCATATGTCTGATTTCCCTTTCAGGCTAAAGATAGTTATTTTTTCCTTCATATTCTTTGTGTATTCATGCAACTCGAAGAATTTATTCATCCCAAGTAGCCATGCTTCTGCATCCTCTGGCTTCTTCAAATCTCCATCAAACGTAGGTGGCTTTTATTTCTTGAACTCATCTAGAAAGTATCCCCTGTCACTCCTCTTGTAAGAATGTTGACAATGACAATCATAGTTCTTGTCAGAACCATAATAACCTATGTCCATCACCTCTCCTATCTGGAGTATCCAAGAGCCTGCCATCGTGGATCATGTCATCCCTATCCGACTTGTGCCCACCATGAGATCTATTGTCATATGCCCCATTTTTCCTGTCCTATTGCCCATGGTTGATCCGAAGCAATCCATGTATCTTCAATTATAAAAAACTTTAAAGAATTACTGCATTGAGTTCTACTTGTTTCTTTTGTGCCTGCAGGATTATGTCATTATCTTTGTTGTAACCTCTTATTTCCACCTTAAAATTTCTCAATGTGTTTTCTAAGTCAGAAGAGTGCACTGCACCACACTGCTCATATGATCCATAGGGAGATTCTCGTGAACTATAGTCTACCAACTTGCTAGTCATCTTGATCTCTTTCCTACAAGTACACCATGTCAGCTAAAACCAAAAGAAACATAATCAACATACCTCAGTATAGTTCAGGGGAGGATATCTCATCTACAAGATCAACCATATTAGCATGATAAATGTATAATCATAATCACATCAACATATAACATCAGTTTAACCTCTATCCAGTTATCAATTCCTGATCATACCAACCACATACCATGACCTCATGCATGACAAATGCAACCATATCAATGTATTCATAATAATATATAAGCAATGACATGAATAACCAATGCATAACCGACATACCATCATGATGACCAAATCCAACAACACATTGTCCATTTTCACATTATGACACCACTGCAACCATGAAAACCACCATGCATACACAAAAAGTACATATACCACAAGAATACAAAACACATATATGGAACCGACATGAATGCATGACCAACACACCACCTATCCAGTCCAAGGGGTGAATCATTCTCTGATACCACTCTGTAACACCCTCCTCCCACATTTACCCAAGCTAACTTTCCCACTAGGGTAAACATGTGATGAGAGGATACTATGATGTGATTCAAATCGCCAAGTACAGTTAAGGAAGTGGAACTAACAAAACATAACCAAACTAACCTTCCGTAGGAGCTACAGACCCTTGAGGAGGTAACCAACCCTTCCATATGATTAACACCTCAGACAACTTATCTTTTTACTGTCCTAGAGCCTCAGTAACTCCCATGACAAGGCATGCATGCAACCAAAGCCTTCTAATCTCTCCCATATAAAGGCATTCCAATAACTGTGGACTTTTCTAGGAATTTATGAGCCAACGACGCCATATTTTGTGCCACTTTTTCAAGGCCAGGACTTAGGCCACTACCCAAAACTTCATGAGACTTTCAGGAATGATAAATGACATTGAAAAAAGGTACTTATGCAAACACTTGAGTAAAGAAATGACCAGACACTTACTAGCCAAGACAGGCATTTTGTCAAACACATCACAAATATGAAATCTATAGGTCATAACAACAAATATGAGCATAGGGGTCTCATACTTATCTGAGATTCGTAAAGAAGCATTATTTCCATATCAAAATAGTTGCATTATCATCTATTAGGTCATGTATTCATTGTTCTTTCATTTATTAAACAAAACATGATGAGAGCCATGCATCAAGTCTGTTATAAAACATACTCATAACCAACATGTAACCAACATAAATAACAAGGATATAAAAACTGTAAAATCCACATATAATCCAATACATTTACACATGAAATACTAAGGAGAAGGAGCTCTTATTAATGAATACACAAGCCAACCAAGTTTGGTACTTCCACAAACCACCCGACCATAGATTGGTTGAACCAAATATTTCTTCCAGCCAATCACCCCCATGCCATATTCCAAGCATGAATGGGGGACTCACAACAAAACCAATCCAAGTTTCCTTGGGATTTACCACAATCCCCACTAGATCACTAGGCCCTAAACAAGCATGGATGCCACTAGATTTCTCCACCTACACCATGAGGAATTTTACTATCTCCTCGTCTCTAAGATTGATCATATATCCCGCCATACAACGATCGATGATTCCTTGGCCTAATCAAGACTCCACTCTCTAAGCTTTACAATATATCACGTCATTCACCAGTAGAGGATTCATAGGCTTGATTGAGGGCACACACCTCTAGGATTTACCATATATCCTACCATTCACTGATCGAGGATTCCTAGGCCCATCGAAGCACACAAAATATGGCTTTACCGCAATCCCACTTTCTCTTGTTGAGGGAATCCTAGGATTTGTGTTCTTTCTTTTAGAGACGACCTCACTCGGTTTTGAAACCATATGGAAATCCAACTCAACCAAATAGAAGAGAACCCATCACACCGTGACTATTTTGAAATGGAAAGGAAAGGCTGAAGAATAGTTTCACACTTGGAAAAACCCATGCCATTGACAACAAGAGAACCAAATAAACACATGCATGTACCATGCATGCCAAAAAATAGAAAGGAAATCACACATGCAAATTGATACCTGCAAATAATCCTTATGTAGTTTCTAGATGTTGCTCTTCCTTTCTTGATATTTTCTTTCCTTTTCCTTCTTGGTCTGTCCATTACTATCCTTGATCTAATGATAAAGTGCTCCTAGAATGCTCTAAGCATCCAAGAGTGAGAATGAGAGAATATAGAGAGAGCTCCAAAACTAAACTGATAAAAGGTACCAACTGATCCTCATAAGCTTTTTTATTAATTAGGCCTCTATTTTCTTCGATTTTCCATTATTTTCCTTGATTTTTCGCCTCACATGCAACCTGTGACCTTTTACCTTCCTTTTCTCTTAATTTCCATTATTTTCATAAATAAAATGTTAATTAATGTATCATGCTTTCCTAAAGCCTTTGCCATTTCCTTTGCTAATTTCCCTTGGCCATAATAAAACAAATTAACACCCACACTAGGATTTTTTTCACAACACTCAACTTGGAATAGGTGTCTCATGACCTTGGTTATTATTTTTCCTTTAATAACTTTATTACAAGGAATTTTGACCAGGGTTGTTACAGTGACCCTAATCCAGTGCATAGGGGTTATTGGAAAAATTAACGAAGTGAAAAATTGCACCTTTTGTAGGGGTAATTTCATCGGTCGTGGACGAAATTGTTAGTTGGAGGGTTGTGTAAAGGGTGAAATTGTCGTGATGTTAGCAGGTTTTGCCAATTTACAAGACAAATAGCAGATCTTGGCTTGGAGAAGCATATCTTGCTCAATTTTTAACCATTTGGAACTCAATAGGGGCCTAGATGGGGGTTTTTAAGTGTCCTGGACTCATTGGTAGCCTCAGTTTTCTAATTTGAGCACATTATGATGGAATTTTGGCATAATAAATTCTTTTAGTGCTAGAGGTAGAGACAATTTTGAAGCAATATGGAGGCACATTTGAGCATGGAGAGAGCCTAGTAAGAGTTTTTCCAGCCTTCCAGTTTCATCTGCAGTAGTTGTTATTTCAATAGAGAAACTCTTTTTAGTCTTTCTCAATATGTTAAGAGAGAAGCACTTTTCAATATCATCTTGAGAAATCAAAGGATAAGCCTTCTCCTTAGGCTCCATGAGCAATTCCAAATTATCCTCAGTTGGATTAAGATCATCAGAAGTGGATAAAGGTTGAAGAGGCGGATCAATGATTTGATTTGCAGATTTCCCAAATTCAACATACCACAAGGAGGCACCCAAATTGGTATTGGAAAAGGAGGAGGACAAGGAACAAAAGGAATAGTAGGTACCTCCTCTGAGATTAGTGGTGTCTCATGATTTACAAGAGTTGTGAGAGTGTAAACATTAGGGGGTTTTGACTCGGTGTGTAAAGATATTTGAACCAACATTGCAAACTTCCTTTTAAGGAAGTCCCAATCCATATCTTCTCCAGGAAAATAACAACACATGTGAAGGAATCTATTATAAAAATCCACAATTGATTCATCAGGCTCCATTCTTAGTTGATTAATTATTTTAAAAACATCTCAGGAATCATACCTATCAAAAGCTTGATGAAGCTCTTGAGGAATTAATCAAATGAATGGATAGAGGTAGATCGTAACGTATGACACCATTGATTAACCCGATCTTCAAGAGTGAGGGTGAATATAATACACACAACATCTTCATCATTGATTTCATGAGATTTACAAAACCCAAGAAAATCAATTATGTGTTTGGATAAAAATGTACCACCCTCGCCATTAAACCTGAATTGAGACAAGACATGAACAATTTCTGTGAAGATGGAAAGTTTACCAAGAGATAGGTTAGATAAACACTCTGGGATTATGATTTGGGAAAGATCCATTTTAGATAAGAGATTCAAAACAAACTCAATGGGCACAACTTGTCATTTGACACTCCTAGCACCAAAATGTTGACGGTGTTGGATACCACCAACATATAAGGGTATCCTCGATGTGATGTTCCAATTAGACCTCATGCTATTTGGAGTAGGAGCCCCATTCGGAGTATCGACCCAACCACAATAACATAAAGGTTAACCTTGGTTTCAATAGATAACATAAGAGATTATATATTGTTGATGCTGTGAAAATCACTGCAACAACATGGGGGAAAACCACCCGGTCGAGGACTTAAATATCGTTCCTTTTCCGTTTGGAATAGTGGCTCTGATTGGATATAATTGGACCTGTTTCCCAATAAATTTGATAGAATGGATAGAGTGTTTATAACTAAGCAATAGATGGGGGTGATTTATAAACTGAAATACATGTGTATTAATCTATCTATTACCAAGGGTTACTTATGTTTATGTGATCTAGAATAATTGTCCTTAGTGCATGATAATAAAGATTAAACAAACACTTGCAGAAATGAAAATCATTTAAGATAATTATTTTGATTAAATAGTTATTCAAAATAATTGATGAAACTCGTATCGCAAGCAAATGATGTTAACAAATCGCTTATATATGTATTAAAGATGACAATTCTAGCATGTTCTGAAATGATTTAATGCAAAACGTTTTTAGAAAAGATACACATAATAAACAATATAAAGAGGAATGACTATCATTTCATAAAGAAAACATAAATACAATGATAAAAGTACCCGATGTATGTTACTATGCTCATGAAAGAAATAGTTATGGTCCAGTCTTTCTCATTAAGATGGTTTCAAATGTACAAAAGTGCAAGTGCCCAAAGCCTTCTCTACAAAACTTCAGGGCCCTGATTTAGTCATTCTACTGAGATAAACTTGAAAGTATAGAAGTGAAAGCTTCCAAAGTCTTTCCTTATAAAATTTTGGGGGACCTTTTATTTGTAGACATGAAAGGTTTTATATATAAAAAAATAAATATAAAAATAGACAATACATAAAAAGTGTTGAGGAGGTTGAAACAACTCTCCTTAAAATAAGAGACAATAGGACAGAAATAGTAGTCGTTGAAATGATGAGCTCTTGAATGCAATTGTGTTTATTCTATCATTCGTTTCTTGAGATCATAAATATCTAACATTGGCTTAAATCAGGGGGTGACCTATCCTCATGCATAGTTGTCCAGTGTGCATTGCATCTAAAAGCGTAGGAAGCATATGAGTTGATGAGTCGGCAAGGTAGTGGAGCATTAGCACTAACTGTGTGGCTTCACAAGATATTTCCAGTACTTCTCCCAGTCAAGTTTTGTCAACTTTTTAATTTCTTCTTCCTTTTGTTTTGAAATTTCCTGCCATTGCCTTTCCAGAACTTTAATATCAGGAAGATCACCAGGAGGGCATTCTTGAATCAGGTTTGCATTATGCGGGATAACATTGATAGTTTCAATGATGTTATTGGCAACATTTTTTTCCCTAGAGACTGCTCTTTCTGCCTGTTTCGACTGAATGCCCCAATCAATAAAGATGATTTCATTGTGAGATTCCTCTATTCTGGGAAGGTCTACTACTCTGCCTTCTAGTGTATCCTGCCATGTTATAAATCCTGATATTTTATCATCAATGTCATTGAAAGTCACCCTTAGATTGGATGATTGATTCATTATTGAATCACTTTTGATACATTGTGGATTGATGATTGATAACTTATGATACGGTATCGCTTGTTACTTTGATAACAGAGTGTTTAGTTCCAATGCTTCCTTTATAAAGTCTTCCACTTTAGCATTTTCCTTCAACTGATCAAGTGAAAATTGGAGCTATTGGATTTAAGTATCCTTAATAGTGATCTATGCCTAATGTTGGAGCTTTAATTGATCAAAGCTCTGTTGGAGTTGAGACAATTGTGTCTTCACTTGTTGATCACTATATCTTTCCTCTACCAACTGTTGCTCCAACTATTGAATCCTTTCTTCCTTTTCTTTGATTAGGTTTCGAACTTCTACTACTTTATTGATTGTGGCACATGCATAAGCACCTGTGAACTGTGATAAATTTGTTAAATTCTCTGAAGGATCAGTTTGTGTATCTTTCAATACTATGTCCATTGGTATATCACCGAGAATGACTGTCGATGATGGCTCTGTGCTTCTTATTTTCCTTTGTCTTTTCACCACATCTCGATGTTTGGGACTATAAAAGACATCAAGAGGAGGGATTTCCTCCACTTTAAGGACAATTTCAGTTGAAGGGAATGTCAATATGTTGGCTTGTTGGGGCCTGACCTAGGTTTGAAGTTAATTAGCCAAACAAATCCCTATACTGCTGACCCTTTCAGCAATAGTCCATAGAGCGCGAACTGAGGTCTCACTCAAAGTAGTATGGGGGGGGTGCTGGAACCAGGTTTTCACACCCTGGAGATGTCTGAGAGGTTGATTTGGTCCAACTGTTAATCCCTTTGCCATGCTACTTTGCGCACTTCCGTGTCCCTCGTGCCCTGATATACTTGCCTTCGCGTAGCCCTAACCAAGGGTTGTGGGGCTTCCGCCCTGCTGGAGTAGTGCTCTGCGCTATATCCTTAAGTCACACCTGAGATCTTACTTATCTTCCTACCCCAGTTAGTTATCTTCACGTAAATGGATGACTTATTTTATATTTATTTATACATCACATTTATATGAGTTCGTACAACAAATACACAATATACTTTTAATTCATACTCAATAATACATAAAACAGGAAAAGATACATAGAAATATGATAAAACTTCTCTTTATTGATGTTTCAAATGGTTACAGACTCCACTTTCCTTGCACACTCAGCTGCAAGGGTCCGCGCACTCAACTGCGGACTACTACGCCTCTGCGCACTTAGCTATAGAGCCTTCTCCTACTCTACGACCCAAAGACACACTTTACACTTCGACTCATCATGCTTCTATTCTATCTCTTCTATTAGCTATCTTCTACACTTAGTGCCTCACTCCATTTATACAATCCCATGGTCCATGGACCATGGGTAGGTATGTCAAGCCAACATTACATTACAAAAACAAGGGCAGACAACCCTGTGACTCTATTATGACTTCGCGCTCTGTGCCCACAAATCGCGGAGTCTTTACAATGGACTTGGTCAAAACTTGGGCTTTAAGCCCCAAAACATGCCTTGGGGGGGGGAGATTCCACTCCCAGCAAAAGATGAATTCAATTTATTTTGTAGTGATAGTTTGATTAGAATCCCTATCAGTAAACGAGCTTTTTCCAGTGTTCTGGGTGTGTTGAATGTTTTCTCTAGCTCAATATTTTCTTCCCCTGTTGTCCTTTAAGTTGTTGATCAAATTGTTTCCAAACTTCATCTAGCTCATTATTGAAGGGTATTTTATCAGTATGACTTTTTGTGGATTTATCTTCCACTTCAATATCTTTAGAAACCTGCTCTGAGTCCTGTTCCAAATTTTGTTCTGAATTATTCTCTGAATTCTTTTCTGAACCCTGCTCCAAATTCTGCTCTGAACTCTGTTTTTTTGGGGAAATTGGTTGAATTATCCTCAACATATCCAAAGGCATGTTCTGCAGTATTCTTTCCTTGTATTCTTTGAATTGCACTACCTTTCTGGATTAAGTTTCAATGTATCAAGGTGTTGTACTTTTGAAAATATCTTGGCAGATTCAAATAGGTCATCATAGTCGTCATCTTCATGACTGAATTTCCTGATTTTTACTTGAGCAGTAACAGTCTGTGAAAATTGTTTTGATTAAACTGTCTGCCATGCATAGTAGCAAGATTTAAACATGTTATTTTATCAATTTCAAGCAAAGCATGCTTGAAATAATTTAGAGCATATACACCACATTGGATAGGGAATGAAAGCCATAGAGATTCATTGGTTTCCTTTAGGGTTTTTTTTAATCCATCCCCTACAGTTTGATAGGCAAACTCCCTAGCCAGTAGTTTATTAGGTACATATAGTGGGAGAACATGAGGAGGTTCCAAACTTCCATAGAATCTAACATAGGTAAATAGTTTTTCACCAAACCACTTTCCTATTGGTATGAAATCAATATTGGCCTCTTCGGACAGTCTTAGGGCTCTTTATCAAAAACGTCTTGGTGTGTTGGGAGCATGACTCCTTGGCAAATTTTGTAAAAATGGGTGTGGAAATTAGGTTCACACAGGATTTTATCATAAACATGGATAGGATTAAGGTCTTGAATGGTCCATTTCCATCCAATGGTTGGGAAATCTGAAGTGAAACATACTGCATCCATGATATATGTGCTCATAAAGAATGGTGGAACTACTCTGGTAGTAACATACCAATTTCATCTGAATTCTCAAATTTGGGAGGAAATATTATTTGAAAGGATAATACCCTAATCCATTATATAAGAATAAACTGTTCCCTCAATAAGAGGAACCCATTCGACTAAGAATTTAGGTGTATTAGGGTACCCGAATAGCCTACACATCATAGTTGCAATATAATATCGAGGAGTGATGAGAGAAGATATAGAGCACATACCTGACTTGTCATGTTTGTGTTTGTTTGGGTAGGATCTCCATCATTTAATTGGATCTGATTCCACCTCATTCTTGCTTGCAAACTGTTCGAGGAAATCTGTCATATATTTTATGTGGATCAGGTATATGGTACATTTTCTTCAAATCTTGAGTTGTAAAAACCTGATGACTATTTTTCTTGAAGTAAAGAATATCCTATCAGCGATATTGATATTCTCAATTATCCATTTCATCATATCGGTATAAGGAAGGATCCTGGGTCAAGCAATGATCATGTGAAGAAAAGAGCTGGTGAATTCATAGTTCGAGGCTCTAGAGGATGAAGCACCATCCATTGTCACCACTCTGTGAATTACCTCAGGCCTTTCACTTTCAATCAATTGATACATGGATTCCCATGAGGATGTTCCATTGTCTATTGTGCATGTAGTCTTTGAGAAAATTGGGGGCATTTATGTTACTTCGGAAGTATAAGGTGTGGATTGTGAAGCTTCCATGGCTTTCTTTCATTTCTTTGCTTTGGTCATTCTATTACACTATTGCTTCTCAAGTTTAACCTGTAATTGGAAACATAGAGAAGTGAAGAAAAATAGGTTTGAAATGTGGGATCATTTGAACATACAAGGTTTGAAATGATGGAGAATATAGTTCAAATGCGAAAAATTTGAAATATTTGCATACAGGCCATCAAATCACCTTAGGTCTTTAAATCATAAATGCCATTATAAGTTAATATCTGAAATCATGGCTTCACATGATAATTTATTATTCCATTAACGGATCGTATAGCAAAAAAATTTCGAATGGTAATCTAAAACATGTCTCAATGCGTTTTCCCGATATGTGATTGTGATATCGTTATATCGGCAGTTTAGGTATCAGAAGTGTATCAGAAGTCCGTGATGTGATGATCGTAATATCACAATCGGGTGTTTGGAGTGGAGGACAATGAAATGACCAAAAGCCTTTTGGGATTGCGAAATCGAGAGGAATGATGTGGCAATGGATTGGGCCCAAGTGATGGCTGAGTATTATTTTTTAAGGCGCTTTTCCTTCGTTTTACTCATTCTTATGATCTTATTAAAGTCAGGCTCTCATAAAGAGATTTATCTCAATCGGAAGATCGAAAGTGAATGGAGAAACCTGCCTTTTGCTAATTTGTGATTCATCCGGACGCAACATATTTATAGGGTTGCGTTAATTGTTATATCGGGTCCGGAAGGTTTATCGCAATCGGAGAGGTCCTTGGGTCTTTTATATCACGCTCGTTATAAGTTTTTTGATGTGGGTAAAATCCGATATAGGGCAACTATGTTAACAATACTTAAGTTTTAAAGTTTAAGTATGGTTTTGTTCTCGGGGGCTATTTTATTGCATCACATCATTTCAAAAGGATAAAATAGGGAGTTGCTCATTAGGACTTGCAAAATGCGATAATGTTGGGATTTGTTTAAGGCAGGCTCATTCGAGTTGTTAGAGCCAATGAAATTTGGATTTTTTATTCAAATAACCTTAAACTTGTCCTTTTAAAACACTAAAATGTTTTATTTTTCTATTTTAAAAAAAAATTAAAGGGTCCACATTATTTATATAATAATTTGCTAAGACATTTATATATAAATAAATGGGGGATTGTTGAATAGCACAACAATTGGTGGTTCACTGGAAGAACCAGTTATCTCTTATTTATAATAATGAAATTTCTTAAACTTTACTAAGTAAAAATCATTCAAGAAAGGAAAATTATTTTTGAAATATTTAGATAAGTAAAATTACTCTGAAAAATAAAAAAAAAAAAAACTCATTTGATCATAATTCCTTTTAAATCCTCTTATAGATCAAAATACTTTTTGTCTAGATTAGTCCTTAATTGGTTGCAAAGATAAAGTAGGGGGCTTATACAACTTAGTCTTTTAATATACTCATCTGTCATAGGTAGAGCCACTGCTGCCAGCAAGCGTTCCTAACCTCGACAGGGTTACCTTTTAACCATCAATGATTAACGAGCACATCCATTTAAGAGTGCAATCTTTAGGGATAATTTCAAAAGTATATGTATATTTCATTTTTTATTTGTTTACTTTTCTGTTGATAATTTTTTGGCAATACCTAAATCCATTGTCCTAATTTGGTGACCAGAAATTGATAGTGTCATTGATTGGTTGTAATTGAACTAAACAAGCTAGCTCATGATGAGACCCCTTGTCTTATAATTAAAATAATCATAAGCCATTACCCTGGTTTGATATTCGGTATTGGTAATACCATTCTATTATTTCCCTATGATCATGATAAGAAAACTCATGATGAGACCCCTTTTCTTTTAAGTTTAATATGTTTTTGAATTACACTCTAAAAAAGGTAAAGTTAATGGATGGAGAGAATCATTGACTCCTTAAGAGTTTTGGATGACAATTTTAGAGTTAGAGATGCTTAGTTGTAAACAGTCTTTACTTTGTTAAAGATAACATGTCTTGATTGATAATAGAATAAAAGGATTTTTATAAAGTTTGAGGCTTCAAAGAATTTACAAATTCAATGGAAAAAGAAAATTTCAAATTTTTATGACACTTATCTAATTATCAAAGTTGTAATAACTTCCTTAATAATTCCTACTTTCAAAGCAAAGGATCATAAAATGTTTTTTAGAGATTCTAATGTAAAGCCAAAAGTTTGTTATTTAACATTATTTTATAACGAAACTAAAAATGTAAATGTGATAATGTTACAGTAGAAGATATTATCTTATAAGAAATATTTTTTTCAAAATAAGCCCATTGACAGGAAGAGAATCTCTCTTTCCTGATAAACCTTGCAATATGAATGTTGATGGGTCTATTGTTTAGGAATTTTAAATGCTCCAAGCCACAATTTCTATAATTCAGTATGCTTTCCTATTTCCTCATGTACCTTGTTCCAATTAAGGACGAGATCTCCAATTTGAAAAGATTTTGGGGTAACATAACTTGCATCAAAAGAATATTTGACTATCTATTGATGGTGAGCATGTGTAAGCTTGTATTTTTCTCTTTCTTCTTATAATTTAAGGATTTGAGATAGTCTTAACTATAAATAAGGAGAAGGTGTTTCTTCTATAAATTGGACTAGGGCTATGAAGAGCTAAGTTTGAAGGAATGATAACCTCTTTCCCATATACTATATTGAAGGGAGAAGTGCCTATTGAGGCCTTTTGGGTTATTCAATCTACCCATAGAGAAAATGTGAAAGATTTGTGCCAATTCTTTTGGCTTTGATCAACAATTCTTTTAATAATTCTTATGAGGTTCTTACTAGTTGATTTTGCTAGATGATTTCCTTGGGGGTAGAAGTTAATACAGTACTTAAGTTTAAAACCCCTCTTAAGAGCAAACTCAGTCATATTATTTCCTGAAAAGTAAGATGCATTATCAAACATAAGTGTAGTTGGTAAGCCAAACCTAGTAATAATGAATTGATCAATGAATTCAATGATGGCATCAGAATTGGCTACCTTTAGTGAAATTGCTTCCACCCACTTATTAAAATAGTCTGTATCTGTAAGGATATACTTATGCTGCTTTGAAGAATGAGGAACAATCTCACCTATGATGTATATTCCCCATTGTTCAAAAGGTTGTTCAATGTTGACCGGTTGTAGAGGGAAGGTTTGTTTTTTTTGTCTTCCAGTAACAGTTTGGCATATTTTTTATTTCCTTACATATTCATGGGTATCTTTGAAAAAAAATGGCCAGTAGTACCCAACATGCAGGATTTTATTTGCAGTAGTATCTCCTCCAAAAAGTCCACTAGTTGGTTCGTCATCGAGTTCTTGCAAAACCTTTTGTGCTTCAGACTTTTCTAGGCATATTAATAATATAGAATCATAATTTTTGCTAAATAAAACATCCTTAATGATCTCATATTGATTGGATTTTAATCTTAAATCTCTTTTCTTTTTGTGATTGAGTTCAAGGGGATCATATCCATTTTTTAAATAGAAAAGGAGATCAACATATTGGGACTCAGAGTCATTTAGGCTTACCTCCGATATGCATATAATATTACCTGAGTCCTCATCGGCTGGTAGATTGGAAGCTCCTGTAAGAAATCTGCAAAAAACTTTCCCTTTGAAAATTTTAGCTGGTTTAATGTCAATATCACATTCTTGCAGGGTTGTCACCCAATTTTCCCTCTTTTCTCCTAATTCCCTTTGCATAAGCAATTGTCTCACTACTGAGAATGGGACTATTACTTAAGTGTGTATTTTTAGGAGAAAAGGCCTGAAGTTCTTTACAGATTTAAAAGCAACAAAATCTTGCTTCTCCACCTATGAATAGTTTAATTCAACACCTTGAAAAATAGAACTAAAGAAAGAGATGGGTGCTTCAATTTGTTGATCATCAAGTTGTGTTAGAAAAACAACATAAGATGTTTGAGAAGCGAAAGTGTATAAAATGAAATGATTAGAAAAATATGGAGTAGTTAAAGAGGGAGCATTCATAATGGCTTGTTTGATTAAATCAAAATATTCCCTTTCGTTATATCCCCACTTAAAGAATGAATTTTTCTTAATCATGGTTTCTAATGGTAAAACAATTTGGGAAAATTCAAGGACAAATATCTTAACAAAATTTATATAACCTAGAAAGGACAGCATAGATTTTTTTATTGTGGGGCAACAAAATTTCAAAAATTTATTTTATTCTTTTAGGATCAATGAAAATTCCTTTTTTGGATACAATAAACCCTAAAACCTTATCTTCATTTAGAGATAAATAAGATATCTTTCGATTTAATGAAATTCCATACTTCTTGCAGCGTTCAAAGATCTGTTTGATGTCATACAAATGGTTGCTTCTCTTCTTAGAGTAAACAGTTATGTCATCCAAGTGAACAATAACAATTTTGTTTATAAGACCCTTCAAATCTATGTCCACGGCTCTTTGGAAGGTTGCCCCTGTGTTTATTAAACCAAAAGGAATTTTATGGTAGGCATAGGTTTCCCATTTAGTCCTGAACGTAGTCTTTAACCTATCATCTGGGTGGACCAAGATTTGGTTATACCCTGAAAAATCATCAAGAAAAGACATTAGTTTGGAACCATCTAACGATTGCAGTATCTATCCCATGGTCGGTAATGAGAAATTATCCTTCTAACAATCCTTATTGAGATTCCTAAAATCTATGCAAATATGAATATCACCATTTTTCTTCGTGACAGGTACTAAGTTTGAAACCCATTTTGAATGCTTAACAGGAAAGATAATCTTGGACTTAAGGAGTTTATTCAGATTAGATTTGACTTGGCTTTCTAGATTTGGGTGAAGTTTCCTTAATTTGTGTTGTCGTGGTTTGTCATTGGATATCATCGGAATAGTGTGTTGTATGATGGAGGTATCGTATGTTTGAATATTTTTGTAACTCCAAGCAAAGATACCTTTATAATTTTTTTAATAAATGAATGAAGGTTAATCTCTCATCAAGTGAGAGAACAAGTCCTAAATTGATGTTTTGGGGTTTGAGATTAGTTCCAAGGTTTACTAGTTCAGACCTTAAGGTTGAGCTTTGGAGTTTAGAATTAGTAACCTTCTTAAATATATTTTGTAGATCATAAATATATTCAAGCTTCACCACAGAATTAGGCATGGGATTTTCATTGGATTTATGTTTCAACTGATTGTCATGTTCGTTTTCATCAATAATCTGATCATCATATGATCCTTCAAATGTTAAAAAGATTAGGATCTCTTCATCGTCATTGAACACTCGCCAATTGGTGATATTATCAGGAATCGATGGTCGAAAAATTAATTATATAGAAAATCTATTTCAATTGTAATATTTTGATGGTATAAGCTTGGATGTTATATTAGCCAAAAGGTGAGCACTTTCATTTTGAAGTCTAGGAATAGGAGAATCGCTGAATGCTAAAAAATGTGAAGTAAGGTCTTGAACCAATGATTGATAATGTTTTAAATGTCCAAAGAGACAATGAATGGTGTTTCTTACTTGTTTGATAACAATTTCAGAATCTCCAAATACTTGAAGATATTTGATATCAAGACCTATTGCTTTATACAAATGCTGGATCAGTGCCTCATATTTAGTAGTATTGTTTGTGCATTCAAATTCCACCCTACATGCTAGAATTATTTTTTCTCCTTCTAGACTAATTAATATACAACCAGCTCCTGCACCATCATTGGATTTAGATCCATCAAAATATAATGTCAAAAATGAAGATTTAACTAATGGTTTATCTACAAGATTTATACATTTGGAAGGATTTGTTTGTGAAAAGTTCCCAATCTAGGAAGTTATAGAGTTATCCAAAAAAGGTGACTTTTGTGCATTGAAATTTCCTAAAAATGACTTAGCGGAGTAGTTTCCAATGATGTTATTGTTAAAATATATTGGTTCATTTTCATATTCAAAATCAGTTACTGTATACTTCAAATGTTTTTCTTGGTCATTTCTGATTTGATTTGGCTTTCCATTATAAGAGAGACACATATGAGACCAATATGTTGCAAAATGACCATGAAGTTTCTTAGACCAATATTTTCTGAGAATTAAACCATAAAATTCGGGAATATCGACAACCCGTATGTAAATTACTTGAAAACTTTAGGATTAGAAGAAATTCTAATTCTGAATGAATTCGTTTCCCCTAAAATCTCGACTTTTGTTCTATCAAGTTGGATAATGTGAAGTGCATACTTTTGGGGTGAGACATTTAATTTCGTGTAGAGTGATCTTGGCATTATGTTTGAAGAGGCCATTAAGCAGTTGTGCAAATTTTTATTAAATGTTTCATAAGTCAAGAGGAAAGGGGGAGTGTGTGAGTTATATCTATCACCAATTAAGATAACATCAGTAGAATCAACTTTTTTTGATAAACCATTGGGAGGCTTACCCATTCCTCTATAATCTTTAGATATAACAATAGCAGGAAGAGGAGAAGCAAGAACTACATTCAATTATTTGAGTAAAAGATTATGTTGATGTTTAAGCTTATTGCGCTCATGAAGATAGATATATTCTCTGGCTTTCTTCATATCCTCCACTATGTTATATTCCATAGTATCTACAAATACCAAGGCTTTTGATGAGGATGGAGGATTAGATGAGGATGGGGTTGGTTGAGTAGATGTAGAAGAAGACTTTTTACTGACCACTTTATCCTTGGTAGCAAAGGTTGAGGGCTTTTTCTTTTGGATTGATTGAACAGAATCAGCAGGGCCTTTACTCCTAGTGCTAACAGGTAAAGCTTCTTGCTCATATTCATTACTAGAAGTAGGTAGGATAAAATACCACATCCCACATACTTCAACCAATTCTTCATCTTCAGATTCATCATCATATAATATTTTTTCTTCATCATATTCATCCAAATCAGACTCAGTGTTAGATATTGTAATTGGAGTTTGAGGATTAGATGTCTGATTTCTTTTGAAGAATCTAAAATGTTTTTTAGAAAAGGACTCAACTACCCGTTTCTTAATTTCTACCATCTCGTTTGACATGGTTTTAAGGACTTTTTGTAAGCCTTCAGGATCGAAAGGATCTTTAGGGTATTTCTTCTTTGATTCATCCTTAAATGTAACCTTTTAGGCTCCAATATAGGGCAACCCTGATTAAAAAACTCAAGTTGTTAAAGCTTAAATATGTTTTTGTTCTCGGGGGCTGTTTTATCGCATCACATCCTTTCAAAAGGATAAAATGGGGAGTTGCTCATTAGGACTTGCAAAATGCGATAATGTCGGGATTTGTTTAAGGCAGCCTCATTCGAGTTGTTTGGGCCAATGAAATTTGGATTTTTTATTCAAATAAGCTCAAATTTGTCCTTTTAAAACACTAAAATGTTTTATTTTCTATGTTTTAAAAATTTAAAGGGTCCCCATAATTTATATAATAATTTCCTAAGACATTTATATATAAATAAATTAGGATTTATTGAATAGCACAACATATACATAGACCTTGAACAAGAAAGTTGACATTCTGAGATACCGATTGCAATGTCTAAAAGGAGACCTTCACGAGCGGGAGATGAGAGTGAGTCTCTAGAAGGAAGTAGTAGTACTAACCTAAGAGAGACACATGAGAGAATGAAAATATTCATTAGCAAAATAGTTCACATAACAATTGTTAAAGTGGATGAAACACACATTCAATAAGATGAGTTCCAAAGCCACTGAAATAGTTCAATTTCTCTTGTACATATTAACACAACATATATCGTAAACATCCCAAGAATAATCTTAAAACATTCACGATATATGCATGAAAATGTGTTGGTTTAATAAGTTTCAATTAGGTAAAAGATCCAAGTATGTAGTTACACTGATGAGGCATTAGTTCCATTAGTGGAGCATTAAGTCTCTTATTGCTTTTCCAAAGAACAATTTTTTCTCCTATGCCATGTAGAGAAGTCAAGACTAGCTCTCATAAGCTTAAGCCTCTAAAATCCCTTTGCGTAAGTTATGAGGTTTCTTTTATAACAAGAGGAATGACCTTTCATCCCCTCTTGACTCTCTAATTTCCCTCATGACTCTTGAATTTCTACTGTGTCCTTTGGGCTTCTAAACAACTCTTTAACTTCTAATGACTTTTGGACTTCTCTAAATCAGCTTTGAAATTCTCTAAGTTACCTTTGGACTTATCCCAAATGCATTTTTGTCCATATATGACTAAATGAATTTTTATATTCCACATATGACTCTTGAACTTCCACACAATACATTTTATCCTTTTCTTGAGAATACATCATTACATTCCACATGAGGACGTGGCATGACACATGGACACATGTTGACTATTATGATGACACTTGTATAACTTACAACTTGACAATGATGGCATGGACTTCATGATGAGGTGGAAATGTCAAGTTGTCTTCCTTGCTCATATGTATTCAATATTTATGGTAGATCTGATCAGTACTTCATCTTCATGGAAGATATTTTTTGTTATTCATATTCACCCTCCAAAGGGTCTTGAGTCTGTATTGGAATCCCTTGATTCATCATGCAAGGTCTTCTTTCTGTCTTGGTCCATGATCTATTGCATGTCTCCATGATATCTCTCTTTTTTCTTCTTCTCCGCAAGTGTTTATTTATGCTTTCTCATTACTATCTTCTTTGAGAATCACATTTTCATGCTAAAAAGTTTCTTCTGCTAATGAAAATCATTCATGAAAAGGAAAAATCAATCTTGAAAGCATCTATTCTATCACTACCTAGCTCATGGAATGATTAGAGCATGATAGGCTTGTGGAAAGGTTAAATGGAAGAAGCTTGATTAAGAAAGCGCATTCAAATTCAACAGTGGATGAGGAAGGCTCTATTGTTCACTGTTACTACGCATCATTGATCTGGGGATCAAAAATAGGCTCATTAGTGCTTGGAATATCTCAAAACTAGTGTCAAGTCGTAGTGTTCTTCGTCTTGATTCCAATGATGTCAGAATCAACTCAATCTGACATCGTATGAAGAAGTTATGGCATTATAAAGTTTTTGACCAACAACCAAAAAGTCAACAGCAGGGTTGACTGGTTGGGAAGTCTGTATAGCTAATTTTATCAGTTGATTGTGCAGGGTATGGTTGGCGGTGGACCAATTAGGTCTTGACAAGTGGCATCGTTGTTGGGACAGGGTCCTTGGGGTCAATTTTGTAAACATTTTTGTTATTATTGTAAAGTCTTAGTATTTTGAGGAATGGATCACAGAGGTCGTTAGGAGTCAAAGGGGATTTAGGAAGGTCAAAACCCCATAGTTTGTTAGAAGTTAAGTTGTTTTATGACCCTCCCATGGTTCTTGGGCCATGGTATTGTAATAGAAGATGATATAAAAAGGAGTCATAAAGTGTCATAAGTAGTAAGTTAATCAAGCAATGAATGATCTATGAAAAAGAAGTATGTTTTTTCTATACTTAGGCAAAGGGGAAGGCTCCTACAATTGTGTGCGCAGAGACCTTGGTAAGTCCACAACTAAGTGCTCGAGCCCCTGCAGCATTGTGCGCAGGGTTAAAAGAGTCTGTAATAGAATATCTAAGCATAATAAAGGCTATTTTGGGGCATTAATTGTGTACCTGTGTGTTATTCTTTACTTCCACATTTACTATCTATTCACTCTGTTTACTGAATTTATCATGAAAAGTATTTAATAGATGCGTGAAAGTAGTAGATCTGGTTAATTAAATGATGTTATGAATATTTATATCAATTACTGAAGATTTTAGATCTGTTATCTGTAAAGTACTATAATTTCCGCATTTTAAAGGTTAGTGTTCATGAAGATCAGGACAAAGCCCTAGAAGTAACATAAACACATCGCATAGTCCTTTGGACGCAAAAACCTGGTTCTAGCATCCCCCAATATTGCATCGGGTGAGACTGTATCCTGCGCTATGCGGGTTGTTGCCGAAAGGGTTGGTAGTGTATGGTTTTGTTGGTTAGCGCAACTAACTCTGAACCTAGGTCCAAGCCCCCTCAAGCAAACAAATGGTTTTTTAGCGGGGACTAGGATCTATCTGAGGAATATGTGATGAGAAATAAGTGGATATCGACTAAGAAGGACAAGAAAAGTGGATCAATCGAAAGCTACGTGAGTTTGCAGCCTAGGAAAACAGGAATTTGTTCCTATCACAAGAAGAGTGGTTGAATAGATACCTGTATACAGAAGAACACGAAATTTCCTTCTGCTCTTTTTCGTGCGAGTTATACAAGTGGTTGTCTAAGTTTGTGGATGATCAAGGCACCTGGAAGTTGGATAACCTTATTTTTTGACTCCAAAGGTAGTGAGGAGTTTGGAAAGGTTAGAAAACAAGATCATGAGGGTTGTCGATTATTGGATCGATAGTATTTTGGGTGGATTCATTACTGAGTTCATGATCTATACATCTGTCAGTTATAGTGAAGTTGAACATCAATTTTTCAAAGGACCAAGAGGTAAGTATCTAAAGTCCTTGAAAACTTGGATTAAAATGCTATTGTGTGAGAAGCGAGTTCCCTTGAATTAATGTTTAGTCAAGACTTGATGGGAGCTATGCTAAGTGGAAATCCATTTAGAAGAAATCTAGACTCAAGTGTTGAATACAGTCCTTTGTTGGGAGCGTCTAATAGTGATGAAGAAAGTAATAGTTTGAAGACGCCTCAAGGCGCACCACAGACGGTAAATTAGGGCATCGTGGGGATACCACCTCCATCCACTCCACCTCTGTCATCACCTCCACCTCACACACCTACACCTACACCTCCACCTCCACCCCCATCCCCACCTCCACTATTCAATATGGAAAATGTTATGAAGATGCCCATACAAGAGTCTGAGGATAGAAGACCCTGAACAATTTTGGTTTGTAGCAGATGTTGTGTGGAAGTCACATCAAATAATGGATGATGACCTGAAGAAAGTGCAACTGGTCACAACATTGCAAGGTAGAGCACTGAGTTGGTATATTAAGTATTTTTCGACTCACCGAGCTACGACATTGAAGGATACAAAGGATGTGCTAAATAATGAATTCAAGAAGCCTAAATCGCAAGCCCAATCAGTAACAGAGGTCAAAGAGATCTAACAAAAGGTAAATGAGTCTGCATGGGATTTCGATCAAAGGCTGAAGTGCCTGCTCCGGAAGGCTCATATGTAGATCACAGATGAACAACACAAGGATTAGTATATTACATTGTTATTACCCTATTTAAGATTTCCATTGTCGCAATAGAAGATTGGAATGTAGGCTAAGGCATTGGATATTTCTATGAAGTTGTAAGCCTCACCTATTCAAGATATGAATTTGGGGGTGCAACAGATTCAGTCGTAGTTGGCTAGCCTGCATATGGAGTTGGAGTCTCAAAAAGGGAAAAGAAGTCCAGGAGGAGACCCATGCGGAAGTATGGTGTTTAAAATGTAAAGGCCATGGTCACGATAAGGATCATTGCCAGGTGTACCAAAATTATCTAGTTGGGGGAGGTCATGTCCCCCTTAAGCCAAAAAATACCATTAGGACAAGTACATGTGTGGTACCTTGGTGCGCTATCTGTAAGATCATAGGGAAACATACGACGGGAAATTTTCATTTGTTACAGAAGTTTGTGCAGACTCCCCAGCAATCGTTTTGCAACTTTTACAAATTTTTCAGTCATGACGAGAAGAATTTCCGAAGTTATGAATTGATGATAGATAGAACACCAACATATAGAGTATAGATGGAGGCACGTCCTCAGCAGGATCAAGGCACAACTACAGCGCATGACTATCCTTCTCGTGAAAGGTGGCTTTCACAAATTTTCCCAAAGTACACCCCTTGCACTGATCTCACTGTGCAAGAGTGCCTTTAGGAAGCCCAATAGAAATCTACTGTAGTATCTTCAAAGCTCCATGGTGAAGGTGGCCCAATCTCCGGTGCCACAGCTCGCCATCATCCTGGCTCACCACTCCTTCTGCCTTGCATTCCATTGTTGCGCAGCCATCTACATGCAATTGATAAAGGTTCTTGACTCGAACCCCTATCTTCTGGGTTTCTCTAGTTGTCTTACTGCGCAGGAAAGCCTTTCCCTTGCTAAAGACAACATCATATCCCTTGTCTTCTAACATCGCCACAGAGATAAGATTCTTCTTCAATCCTGGAACATGCATCACTTCCTTCAATACAAAGGGTTTACTAGACTCCCTCTCAAAGGAAATGGTACCAATATCGGTCGCACTGTATCTACCATCATCGCCCATATCGATGTGCACTCCAAGGTCTTTCTCATCCATATCAGAAAACAAATCTCGATCTCCTGTCATATGAAAAGACGCACCATTGTCCAAGAACCATGCTGATCCCATCACACTTGATACCAAGCATGCAATCAGCGAAAAATCCAACTCAAACTACGAGGCTAAGGCCTCTCCCACTACAGATCCAGTAGCTTGCTTATTTTTCTTCTTCTGCGGACAATTTGTGGCATAATGTTCATGCTGGTGACAGTGAAAGCACTTCACCTTGGACATGTCATGCTTCTTGCCTTTCACACTGGAATGAGAAGCTTTCTTGTTCTTCCCCTTCTTTGCTTTGGCAGCCAAAGCGTAATTTTCTTCTTCAGATGCCTTTGATGAAGATCCATCCCTGGTATTCCACCTGATCTCCTCTTGCACAAGATTTGACCAAAGTCTCTCCCATCCTGGCAGTTTCTCCCGACCATTGACAGAGTCCTGATAGGAATGCCAACTCTTCGGAAGACCAAGGAGAGCTAAGCTCACCAAGTCCTCATCATCGACAGTTACCCCCATACTTCCCAGCTCATCCCGACATTGGGTGAACTTCCTGAGAGACTTGGGCATACTGTCTCCATTCTCACACTTAATGTTTCTGAGTTTATCCTTGAGCACCAACTTCCTCTGGTCGCTCTTGTTTTGGAATAAATCTATCAACACTTTCCACATCAAGTATGGAGAAGCCTTTCTATGCAGGCTACATACAATGTGATCCTTCACGCCCTCCAACAAAATCCTTCAACACTTTGTTGTCTTCTTTTTCCAAGCCTCAACTTGAGCAGCATCAGTAGGCTTTGGGACTTCAGTATCTATGAACTCCTTCAACCCATTGTCATCAAACACCGCCTCCATCCTGTCTTCCATGCAATATAATTCGAGCTGCCTTCAAGGGCATACTCCAATCGCAATCCGTTGAAAGACATGTCAACTTCGACACAAAGAAAACATTGCTGCAAATTCGAATTCCACCAGCTCAAAACTCAACCGCTTCTGATCTAAAATTTGTGAGAACAAAATATTTCTCGTCCAGAGATTGAATGTATGGGCATTTACTGGATATCTCACCTTCCAAAAGAAGGATGAATCCAGAGGCTACCTGGCCCGATTACAGACTCTGCCTGAAGAAATAAAATGTAATCACATTTTGAATAATAGATCTGATGATCAACTTCGCTCTGATACCATGTAGAAACTTTTTCTACAAATCAGCTAGCTCTGATACCATGTAGAAATTTTGAATAATATAATACTTATTCACGTAGATTATCCTGATTATACACTATTTGCAGAATGCATGCATAATACATAACCTCCTCTACCATTGATCATCAATTTGCGGAATTAAAAAAACAAACGCATGCACACATTAAAACATCAATCACACATATCAACATAGTATGTAATGGGGAAATCATACAGCTGAAAACCCCCAACTATCTATATATTATAATGATAGAGAACATGTAACAATACATAGTACAATACTCCTCACAAGTACTCAGTACTATCCCCACATGCTACACAGAAACTAGCTCAGATATGAACAAATCACAGGTTCAAATATCCTCCACTGTTTGCCTGCCTCTACTGCGCAATCCAAGTCGAGAATTGATCAGATCCAAGTTCAAATTCCTTGGCTTGTACTGCGCAATCCTCATTGGCAATCTCAATCAATGATTGTGCAAATCTCATGCACAACTATAGTCACAACTGATAGTAGTCTCACCCTTTCACCCACCTCTAACACTTGTCTCCACTGAACAGTCCATGCACTGAGTTAACTGATGTATTATTTAGTTGATTTATGAGTTAATAATTAGTGAATTAATTAATAATTAATTCACACCACTCATCACTAGTTTATTTTTCAGTTAGACTAAATACAACTAGTTCAACTAAGTCAAACTGAACACAACTCCATCAACTCCTCAATCAACTCCACCAAACTCAATCACTTGAGTTCAAAATGAAGTCCATCATGCAATAGGTCAACTAACCCATAGGAAAAGTGTATTTCCTTCTGGCAGTTGCATGTTCCTATCCGTAGCTCGAACTGAAGTGTTGCAAGAGGATAAGATAATGTTTATAGTCCAAATATTATTAAGAGCTAATAATATTCGACTGTTCTATTTTTTTTTACTGGCAGTCTAAAAATAGACTCCGCCCATATGTCTAAAAATAGAGGTCCATCTATTTTTACCAACATGACCAATCATCCATAAATAGCATCCTACAACTCATAGAGCATGATCCATATGTCTAAAAATAGACATAGTCTAAAAATAGACTTTGCGCCAAAAATAGCGTGCGGGCCCACTTAGTGAAGGCGACTTATTTTCACTAAGCTCCAAAATATTGTTGCATTTTCAACAAAAAAATTGGAGGGTGTTGTAGCCTCTACAACATAATCACTTTTAGGGTATGTACAAGAAGCTAGAATAGGTGAATATTGTTGAAGTTTTAAAACTTTCTCTCTTTTTCATCAATCTTGTTAATGAAGAAGATAATAATTAAATGATGGAGCAGATATCTAACTATGAACTCAAATTTATATTGGCCTCTTTCACAAAAGATAATTATCCCAACCAAGATTGATGAACAACAAAAAAAATTATTGCCTTTTTGGGAGAAGTTCAATTGAGCATGGTTGTATTAGTGAGATTGTTAGGTATTTTTGGGAGTTATCATCTCCATCTTTTTGGTCTTGATTCCAAAAAAGCATAAGAAAAACTATTTTAATGAATTTAGACCAATATCCTTATGTAATTGTCTTTACAATATCATTTCTATGGCTCTTTCTGTCAAGCTTAAAATGACCCTTCCAATTGTCATTTCACAAGGGTAATTCAAGTTTTTAGTAGGAAGATAGATCTTTGTAGCTATGGGAGCAACTCTAGAGAGGCTCCATATTATTATGATAAAGAATCTCATGGTTATTGTCTTAAATCTTGATCTCCCTAAAGCATACAATAGGAGTTTTCTAATTATATTTTTGTTTCATGTAATTACACGTGGGTTACAATTTTCCAATGCTTTCTTAGATCATGAGTTGGTTATCCTTAGCCTTTTCTCGTGCCTTACTTATTAATGGAGCGACCACAACCTTATTTAATCCTTAATAGGGATTATATGAAGGTTTTCCCCTTTCTCCTCTCCCCTTTATTTTTGTTATCGAGGGGTTAAATACATCCGCAATTGATGTGAGGAGACAAGGGATCATTTATGAAATTGATATTGGAGGTTGAATACAACTTATCCATTTTCTTTGATTTGATGACGTGTTACTATTTTTTATGGCCAAGAGAAGGGATCAAGGGAGATGCTTCATATTTTATATACATATGGTCTACCTATAGGGACAGAGAGAAATTTACAAAATTTGACAGTATCTCTCTCTAGGCTCAAGGATGATGATGGGGATAAGCTAGTCAGGTTGTTTCAATTTAGAAATTGAACTTTTAAGATGGTTTTAAATGCTCTGAGTATATTATGAAACCTAATGGTTATGGAAAAATATATTTTGGTAACTATTAGAGAAGGTGGAAGCTTGAATTAATTTATGGTGTAATTGTTGACTTTCAATTGGAGGAAGTTGATCCTAGTTAAGTTGGTCCTTGAAGCTGTTCTAGTGTTTTTGCATAGTATGGCATATATTCATAATGGGATTTTGGATAGGTTTATGGTTCACTATTTTTAATTTTTATAATCTGGGAAAAGTGATTGAGAGAAGATATCTCTATTCATTTGGAAAATAATTGCTCGACCAAAGTAGATGAGAAGATGGGCTATTTAAAATATTCACATTTTTTGGTTATGCATTAACTACCAAAATCTTGTGGAGGACCATGATTTCTTATGGTATTTTGAAATTAATTATAGAGAATAAATATATTAAGCTATGGGCCTTTATTTATTAGGTTGGTAACCCAAGAAAAGCTATAAAAAATGATTCGATTCAATGGATGGCTACATTGTACATTTTTTGGTTGTTGGTGCAAAATTGGCTTGGAGGGTTTGCTAAGGTTACCAAATTAAAGTGGTGGTGGACCCCATTTTAGGAGGTGGAGAGGAGGTTTATTTTACACTTGTGATGATAGATGAATTACAAGAGAAAGACATATACATTTTAAATCAAGTAACTAATCTAGTTATGCATATATTTGGCAACAAGGGTGGTCCTCTCTCAAGGATCTAGGGCTTGTATGAGATAGTGTAGTTTGTGGAAAACCTTTATTAACAATATAAAAAAATACATATTAATGTAAGAGACAAGTATGAACCCTTTCTTAGGCAAAAAATAAAATTAGAGAGAATCTATTGTGAGATTGCGATATAAATAATTGACGGAAGGTGAGCTACAAGAGTTTGTTTAGTGGTGTTGACACCTAATCATCAGGATTGGGTGAATGTAATTAATATAAATAAATAATAAGAAATATGAATAGTCATTGGGAGATGAAGTGAACAGTCTCTCCCTCATGTATGTAATAAAGACCAACCTGAAGGAATAGAATATGAATTAATTTGTTGAGTTACTACTTGGCCTGACATGGTATCAGAGCCAGCTCCATTTTTGGCATCTCCTTCTAGTCTTGTAACTCCCTTCTGCCATTTCCTTGCAGTATGTCCACTGCCCCCTGTGGATTCTATCTACTTCCCTCTCCACAGTCGCTGCTGCAAATCTCTGACATTATTTGCGCCCTCTGCGCTCCTTTCTGCGCTCTTTGGGCTCTCTACGATCATCATTGGAAGGATTGCTCCAATGTGAGACCAACGATTGATCTCTAAGCTATTCATTTTCGCTGGGAAATGGAGGGAGGATGGCAGCTTATGAGGGAGTGTTTTTTAATCCTTATGCACCTGTTTCGAAGATTTCTCTTCTTTGGTTTTCAATTCAAACCTGTCTTTCAAGCGATCCGAGAAAGGCTTAGTGATATGCTGGAATATCAAGGTGTTATGTGCATGGATCATTGTTGCATTGAAATGATATTATATGCTGCGTTGTCTGAGAAACAATCCATTGATACACACTAATCATGCGAGTTTTGAATAGTATTCTGACAGTGAGGTTGGTGTGGTGCGTTCAAGGCCATTGCAACAATTCGATTGGTGATAACATATTGTGTGTATTATTTTGAGCAGTCTATGGTGTGTTGGGTTGATATATTGACTGCGTGTGAATTTAACATTGTGTTTTTCATTCCTGATATGTGCATTGGTATCATATATGGTTGTTTACGCTGCCCCATCCATATATATTTTTTGAACGCTAGTTCCATTGAAGTTTGAATAGTTTCTTGAATGGTGATAGTTTCTTGAATGCTGGTTACATTGAACGTTGTGTATTACATTGTATTTACACTCACCATATATCGAACATTGTGTATTACGTTGTATTTACACTCACCATATGCTACCCCACTCGTGTATGCGTTGAAGTTTTTTTTTTGGCATATAAAAATCGTTGAATGCCATGTGTTGAGTAGAGTTTTTAAAACAAGGTCATGGGTCAAAGAACTGTGGCATGAAGTGTTGTGAATGCTATGGTCTCACGCTGTATGGTATATAAATCTGATATAATACCTTTTTGAATGTGTTGTACAATTTTTTTGTGTATTGGAGCTGCTCCACAATATATTTAGGCCGAATTATATTAGGCAGAAGTTTTTTTTGTTACAGTATGCATTCAATCATATCCATTGTGGGAATAGTTCTCACTAGTAAGGAGAACTATCCTGAGTGGTCTCGGATGATAAAACACACCCTCATTTTCAATGAGTTGTGGAAAGGAGTGTGCATTGGAGACGGAGACAAATAGCCAGAACAACCTAACTCAGACAAAGAGATTGCCATTTGGGAAAATAAGAACAACAAAGCTTATGCATTAATCGCAACATCTGTAAATGAAGAGGCGAGTCGCCATATATTACCATCTTCAACTTCTTTCGAAGCCTTACAAAAGCTGAAAGAACTCTATGACTCACATTCTACACTTGAAGTTGTTCAACTCATGATTAA